>JADBJO010005479.1:35000-44842 GCA_016801955.1 Conus betulinus
AGGAAAACAGAAAATGAAAGAAGCACAGGCTTATAAACGGAAAAATGTCAAGAAAGTGAACTCAAATATAATTTGAAGGACAGGAAAAACAGACAAATACAATCAGAAGGGGAAAGAGTCTGTGGGGGGAGGGGGGGGGGGGGCTGCTAGAAAGAAAATACCAAAAAGATATGAACTCAATCCATGTCTGGAAAGGGACACACTTTGTTTTGATTTTCTGTAATTATTTTCAGACATTTATTCGTCAAATGACATTGAGTCATAAACTGGCGACAAAAGAATGGTCGTCCTCTACACGAGTTCCCAGACATTTGATGTGGGGGGTAAAAAAAGGAGGCATATATGCATGGAAGAGACTAAAACCGGTGTGTGTGGGGTGGGGGGTAAAGGTAGGGTGTGTGTGTGTGGGGGGGGGGGGAGTCCCTGTGCAGAAAAGGGTGCTACTTGTATTAATATTTATATCGTAAATGGTAGAAAAAACACCTGGTCAGAGGTTAGCCTAGGCTGCACCTTGCTTTTATAGGTTTGAAATTTGACCAACAGTACAATATGATCGATAACGTTGTCTGTTACAATATCTGAGCTTCATCAAACATAATCAATCTCTCCTCAGAAACAAGATGTTCACATTTTAAACCCTTTTTCTATCCTATTAGCAACAATAGCTCTTTATCAACAATGCGACGCTGCTGATAGAGATGTGTAATGTTTCCATCTCCTGTGTGCAAAATGAATGCATCAGGAGGAGTCCCGTTACATTGCACAGCGAAAGACCTTTTCTTTCCACCTGGAGAATCATGTACAGCTATCTTATTTGAAACCATCTAAGCTGTACATCAGTGGCAGACGTAAAACATTTAGGGGTAAAAAAAATGGGTTTTCCAGTTCAGTCCAGGGAAGTTGTTAATCCATTGAACAACTCCTGCCAGCGAGGTCGCACTGGCATGAAGTATTCAGTTTACTGCTTGTCTGCCCTTTTCAACGCAATGTCACACACCACTGTCAATTTCATTCTCATGGGGAGTAGAGGGTACCCTGATTTTAAATGACACTGTTTTATGACCTGAATCACCTCTGCATATATTTGGAACAAGAAAAACAGCCAACAAGAAGAACAGCGACAGCAATATCCACAACGATAACAGGAATAAGAACAAAAGCAACAGCATCAGCAGCAGCAACAGCAACAAGAACAACAAGAACAACAAGAACAACATCAACAACAACAACAACAACAACAACAACAATCATGGCTGCCAGTATATAACTAACAACGGCAATAACTGCAAAAGCTACAAAATGAGCCGACTGATTTAATTGAATAAAAACCGTGTGTAGCCTATATGAAAATAAAGTGAAAATATTGAACTGTTATTTCTGAAACGATGAAGAAATACAATGATCTTCGTAAGCATCATAGAAAAAAAAGGAATATGAAACAGTTTTTCTTGTTGTTTGTTGCTGTTGAGGTATGTTTCATGCAATTCTTCAAATGTTAGAACTCGGTGTTGTCATGAACTAAATCTTTAATTTGATAAATATCTTAATTCACATACTCTTTCATAAAGACTTTTTTTCTGCCTCTTGTAGCATTGATACATTGTTGAACGTGTCCAGCAAGAGTCATTAGCATTCTTTGGAGTGTATGCACTGTAAAGTGTTTGTTGTTGCTGCTGTTGCTTGTTTTTTGATATAGTTTGGTAATGTCATGCCAAAAAATGATCTTTAAATTTGTGGCATAATTTTGTTTGCGTATTCACCCCCGAATGTGTCTACATTCCTGAGCCTGGGGTGTAGATTGAATACTGTATGAGCTAGAGGTTAACTCGAGTTGTTTCAACCAACTGATCTTCATTGCCGAAGGAGGAGGAAGAAAAACAAAACGTAACACATTTTGAGTCAACCATCCTCGTATGACTGACACAGTACAGAATTCCTTTAATTCGGAAAGTCCTGTAACTCCAGAGACATTGAAGCAACATTCGACCTATGCCCCTCCAGAGACATTGAAGCAACATTCGACCTATGCCCCTCCAGGGACATTGAAGCAACATTCGACCTATGCCCCTCCAGGGACATTGAAGCAACATTCGACCTATGCCACTCCAGGGACATTGAAACAACATTCGACCTATGCCACTCCAGAGACATTAAAGCAACATTCGACCTATGCCCCTCCAGAGACAAAAAAAGCAACATTCGACCTATGCCCCTCCAGGGACATTCAAGCAACATTCGACCTATGCCCCTCCAGAGAAACAGAAACAATATTCAATCTAATGCTTGTAGGAAAAAAGAAGAGAAAGGTCTGGAAAATATAGGCAGAGGAAGTGCAATTTGGAAAATATCAATGTTTTCATGCTTACTACTATTTTCTTTAGAAAATGTGATCTGCCTTGGTCTCCATTGTCCAATTGTCCTGTTCATGTCATCCAATGTGTCTGCATGTTTTAAGCTAGACCTTGCATCTGATTGTGTGGAAACAGTTACTCCATGTCCCTTAAAGAGACTTGGGACCCATTAAACATTTCCGTCTCTCATTAATTTCAACTGACATTCTTTCTGCTCCCTATTATTACTGTTTTGTTGTTGTAAATTATCAGTCCAAACATTCTAGACGACATATATAATGTGTATACTGCCTCAGGAAATGATTTCTCTAAGCCGTCCAAGTATCATCTGCACAGAGCGACAGTAGAAGTTACTGACCTGGCTGTGTACCTTTAATATGTTTATCATCCTGAGCATTAGGACATAAGTTCTACAAATATCAGTTTCAATTAGGGAGATATGGAGTCACCCTGTAAACAGCCAGTTCCTAGGTTTAACCAGTTTGAGTACTGGCTATTGATTCGTACACACGACGAAACATGTCTGAACATGCTTTGGAACCACGTGACAAATGACTTGTGGAAACAGAAAAGAGGAAAAGATGACTTCATAATAGATTCCCATGAAACGCTGTCAAAAGCTTTTTTGATGTCCACCGTAAGTATTTCACCTGGAATGTGTTGTTGTTTCTTTGTGAATAAGAGAAATCAAATGATAGTCTTTAGTTTTCTCCAGTGTACCTTCCTTTGGTGAACCCTTCTCGCAATCGTGTATGATACTTGGAAATACACGTTTAAAACGTTTGGCAATGCATGCTGATATGCTTTGTGTATGGAATATTCAAAACAAAAATTGGTCTCCAATTCTTAATAACCTGATTTGGTTTATAACGCCTTGCTTCTGAGTCACTCTTAACTTTTTTATGTTAAAACGCCTCATTGACAAATCAAACAAAATACATACCTAAATCAACAAAGAAATTGAAGCGATCAGGACCAGAACTCCTGTTATTTTTCATATACCCGACTGTCTGTCTGTCTGTCTCTCCCTCTCTCTCTCTGTCTTTGTCTGTCTGTCTCTTTGTCTTTGTCTTTGTCTGTCTGTCTGTCTGTCTGTCTGTCTGTCTCTCTCTCTCTCTCTCTCTCTGTCTTTGTCTGTCTGTCTGTCTTTGTCTGTCTGTCTGTCTGTCTGTCTGTCTGTCTCTCTCTCTCTCCCTCTCTCTCTGTCTTTGTCTGTCTGTCTGTCTGTCTGTCTGTCTGTCTGTCTCTCTCTCTCTCTCTCTCTCTCTCTCTCTCCTTCTCTCTCTGTCTTTGTCTGTCTGTCTGTCTGTCTGGCTCTCCCTCTCTCTCTCTGTCTTTGTCTGTCTGTCTGTCCGTCTGTCTCTCTGTCTTTGTCTTTGTCTGTCTGTCTGTCTCTCTCTGTCTCTCTTCCCCTCTCTCTCTCTCTCTCTGTCTTTGTCTGTCTGTCTGTGTGTCTGTGTGTCTGACTGTCTGTCTGTCTGTCTGTCTCTCTTTCTCTCCTTTTTGGTTTTCGGGACGACAAGACTAGTGTCTATGGACAGGGAGGTGGGGGTACCGTGATGGCAGAGGTGATGTGAATGCACAGGGAAGTGGGGGAAATGGTGTTTAGCAGACGTGGTGTCAGTGGACAGAGACAAGTCAGGACCAACCAGTCCTGCCCACCTGTCAACAAGTGCCCAGGCAACGATTTCCGACCACGGCGATCTACTCGGATTACCCACTAGGACAGGCAGGGTCATTTTGGAACATTTCATTTTCTCATTTATAACGTTGAAAATCTTTATTCTAAACTCAACGATTTCTCTTTCATGAACTATGTCTCTACATTTTTTTTTGTTTGTTAAACCGAAACGTTTGTTGATGACACATTTGATTACAATGGTATTTTCACCGATCACATTAAGTTCGCAGCTCCAGCAAAAAAAATGTCTCGAAAGGGAAGAAACTCCGGGGTGTCTTACTCCTGATAAGGAAATCATTGGCGTCTTTCGTATCATGTGTGAAAATAGATTGTGTAAACACGGTAGCTGTTATAGTAAACAAGTGCGTTTTTAACAGTGATAAAGATGTCCTGATAATAGCATGTTATGTTGCACCACCGGAACATTCGCCTGTGTATGATCAAATGCTAATCAAAGATGGCATTGTTAACTTAGAGGAAAGTATTTTACACTCAGTACGTAATCAAGACCTGTATAAAATAGTACTTGGGGATCTCAATGCCAGAACTGCAAGCAAACAATCTGTGAGGAACAACTTGTAAATTATTCTCCATTTCTTGATGATGATGATGTTGATGATGAGGCTGATCGTGATGACAACGATGGGAGAATGAAATCTAAGAGTTTACAAAGGAATCTAAAGACGAATGTATGAATAAGTTTGGGAGATCACTTCTGAATTTATGTTTCTTGTTAAACTGTGTTATAGTAAATGGTTGTTGTAATAGTGATAGGAGTGGTGACTTCACATATGTTTCCGCTCATGGTTGCAGTGTAATAGACTATGTAATCTTATCTGAAGACTTATTTTCCACAGACTGTTGCAATTTATATGTTGGTGAGCAAATAGCCTCGTGGCATTTGCCTGTAGAATTTGAATGGAAAAATAACGATAGAGCTAATCACACTAAATCAAAACAATCTGCAGCTCAAACTACTGTTGAAGACCGTATCTTTTGGTCTGAAGAATATGTCACTCGCTATAAAGAGGAACAAAACTCTTGCGATTTTAAACAAAGCTTACAGAATGCCTATGCACAGCTCCAATCTGATATTAATACTTCTATTGACACGTTTACAAACGCTTTATGCAGCTCCTCCGCTGCATGCATGATCAGGACAGTAGGAAAGAAGAAAAAGGGTGATGTTTGGTTTGACAGGGTGAATGTGCGCAAAAAAAGAAATTGGTCAGAAAACTCTTAAGAATATTCAGCGATCAAAGAAACAGCAAGAGGAGAAGAAAGATACTTATGGAAGAGAAGTAAGACGCTTACAGGAGAAGAAAGATGTTTACGTAAAGGAAAGAAAAGAATACAAACACCTGTTGTTAAGAAAGAAAAATGAATTTGATCAAGTAAGGTTAATGGAACTGAAACAATCAACTCATGATTCTAAGTTGTTTTGGCAAAACCATCAGATCAGTCAATAGAAAGTGTGCTGTTTACAATAATATAACTAGTGAACAATGGTACCAGCATTTTTTTTCAATCTCTTTAATGAAACGGATCTTAGGTTAAATCATGAAGACATAAACATCATGGAGGAAAGTGAGGAAGAAACAACTGTAACTTTGTTCAACGACGCCATTTCCATGCAAGAGGTTCTTACCAGTATTGGCAATCTCAAAGCAGGGAAAAGTGCAGGACCTGATAAAATTGTTAGTGTTAGTGAAATGCTAAAAAAATGCAGATGTTTCTGTTGTGGACTTCCTTGTTGTTTATTTCAATAAGATATTTGATCTAGGTGTTTTTTTCACTGAATGGTCTAAGTCCATCATTGTACCTTTACATAAAAAAGGAGACTTAGATATGCCTGATAACTATCGCGGTATAGCTCTAACAAGTGTTTTAAGCAAAGTTTATACTCATATACTGAATAAAAGACTCACTGTATGGGCAGAACAAGAACAAAAGATAGTTGAAGAACAAGCGGGTTTTAGGGCGGGATATAGCACTATAGATCACATTTTCACATTATACGCAATTGTCAGTAAGTTTTTTAGCAAAGCATACTAAACTCTATGTTGCCTTGTAGACTTTAAAAAAGCTTTTGATTCTGTAAATAGAAACATTTTGTGGGGGTTTTAAGAAAGAATGGGATTAAGATAAACTTTATAATGCTTTAAGAGGTATCTATGACAATGTGATGATTTGTGTGCGTGACAAATGTTGTTACACTGATTATTTTGATTGTCCCAGAGGGGTGAAACAAGGATGCTTACTAAGCCCTCAGTTATTTTCATTGTTTATAAATGAATTAGCTATTGATCTGTCTAGAGCAGGAAAGCATGGTATCCAGCTTATTCCTGGTGCTGCAGAAATATTTTTGTTGTTATTTGCTGACGATGTTTTTTATTGTCTGATTCAGTGGTTGGGCTGCAGAATCAGCTTAACTGCCTAAAAAGAGAAGCAGATCGATTGTGTTTTTACGGTTAACCTGGAAAAAAAAAACGAATGTAATGGTGTTTAGAAAAGGTGGTCACTTAGCAAGTCATGAAAGGTGGGTTTATGGGATGAAAATGTCAACGTAACTAACTCATATAAATCTGGGAATGATCTTCACAACAAAACTGAGTATTACTGCTGCTTTGTCTGAGACTTGTAGGAAAGGTAGAAAGGTGTTTATGGAAATCTTAAAAACTCTGAAAAGATTAAGAACAACCGATCCAAGCCTATTTTGGAAATTGTTCGATTCACAAATTGAACCCATCTTGACATATGCTGCAGAGGTATGGGGCTTGGAGGACGAACGTAAACAAATTGAAACAGTGCATACTTATGCCATTAAAAGATTTCTGAATGTTCCCCTCCATGCTTCTAATAAGCAAGTATATGGAGAAACTGGGCGATATCCATTATCTATTAGAACATCCGTAAAATGTGTCAGGTACTGGCTTAGACTTCTCAAATTACCCATGTCCAGACTATGTAGACAAGCATACGAAATGTCTCTATTGCAACACCAATCTGGCCATTTCAACTGGGTATCTAATGTACACAAAACTTTTGTCAGAGAATGGGTTTGGTATTGTATGGCTGTGCCAAGGCATTGGATGCCAGGCTAGTTTTATTAGTGAATTTAAGGACAGATTAATCTCAAATAATATGCAAATTTGGCACTCCGAAATAGAGAGTAATGATAAGTATAGATGGTATAATTCATTTAAAGATTTATTCCAACCAGAAAAGTATTTATCATTGTTACAAATAATTGGCACAGAAAAAATCTCGCTACCTTTCGTTTAAGAGTCGGTGGTTTAAAAAAATCACAAAAGGTGGTACATGAATTTTGCTAATATTCAGGAAGATGTCATTTGTCCATCATGTGAAAATGGACTGGAAGATGAAGTTCACTTCCTCTTTCAGTGCACTGCTTATGAAGATAATCGGAAAAACTGTTCCAAACTGAAATCGTTCTCTGGTGCCCCCAGCCAAAATGCGGTAGTAAACGTCCTTTCTGACAACATGAGAGCTTGTGCGTCTTGCACGCCGTGTGCGAATGTGTTTGTATAAATGCCTGGTATGTTTCAATTTCATTTGAGGTGTGTTTACCCTTACCCCCATGTCGAGTGTTACCAGTTCATTTAAGAGTTTTGCTTCCCCCTTTGTGTTTAATCGTTTTTTGTTTGATTTTCCCCACGGAACTCCATCCGAAGTGTCTCAAAGAATAGCTGGTCAGAAATAGTAAACTGAAGACTTTCTAGTGGGACCTTCTGCATCGTACCAAAGTTATGAAGGGGTCAGAATCTGTGATTCCCTCGATAAACCATCTCTCTCTCTCTCTCTCTCTCTCTCTCTCTCTCTCTCTCTCTCTCTCTCTCCCCCTCCCTCCCTCTCTCTCTGTCTTTGTCTGTCTGTCTGTCTCTCTCTCTCTCTGTCTTTGTCTGTCTGTCTGTCTGTCTGTCTCTCTGTCTCTCTGTCTTTGTCTTTGTCTTTGTCTGTCTGTCTGTCCGTCTGTCTCTCCGTCTTTGTCTTTGTCTGTCTGTCTGTCTCTCTCTGTCTCTCTTCCCCTTCTCTCTCTCTCTGTCTTGTCTGTCTGTCTGTGTGACTGTGTGCCTGACTGTCTGTCTGTCTGTCTCTCTCCTCTCTCTCTGTCTGTCCGTCTGTCTGTCTGTCTGTCTGTCTGTCTGTCTCTCTCTCTCTCTCTCTTCTCTCTCTCTCTCTCTCTCTCTTTATATATGTATATGTATATATATATTATATATATATATATATATATATATATATATATATATATATATAAAATAAAGGTAAAACCCTGGAACACGCTGGACACCGCTCAATGATGTGTGGGTGCACTGCTGATCCAGAAACTGGCCAGTCAACAAGTAAAAAATAAAAGCAGGCACACCAGCCACACACTCTTTATTTTAAAAAAGACATGAAGAGTGTGTGGCTGTGGGTGCCTGCTTTATTTTTTTACTATATCTATATATATATATATATATATATATATATATATATATATATATATATACTTATAAAGATATGAGAGATAGAGACAGAGAGTACCCTAGCATACAGAAACACTGCTGTTTTGAAACCTAGTTCATCGAAGACATATTTTCAACGTTCACCTGATCATGATTTAAATCAACGGTCAAAATGCAAGTGAAAAACATACTCATGTCTTTGGCCTGATTTTAAAACCAAAAATAATTTGGTTGTTCTATCACAGTAGGTGAGATGAACAAAAAGATTTCTTTTCCGCCCTGTTCTATTTCCCTTTTCAAAATGCCTATCAGACATGAAATCATAACGCTATCTAGAGCTCGAACTGTGTTATTGTGGAGCAAAAATAGAGTATTACCAAATTACTTCAAAATGTTATCACCATACTTCAAACACATAGGTCTCTTGGTAGATCTGCAATTTAATTTGATGAAAGAAATAGTTTATGGCATTCACACTGGATACAATAGGTAACGTTAACAGAATCACAAGACGGCAGACTTTATTGCTTAGATCATCCTACATGTACATGATAACTGTTTCAAATTTCAATCCATTATCACGTAAAACATTTCATATGGAACAGACTCCATCCTGACAATGCTGTTGATTCCTTTAAGGCTGGCCAGCCTCTTCTGGTAAATAAACAGTGCTGACTTTTTTCCTTGGACATTTCGTATTTTTTTGTTTCATTCCCCCCATTTATGTATTTATTTGTTTTATTTGTTCATTTATTCCATTTACTTATTCATTTATCCATTTGTTTATTTGTGTATTTATTCATCTACTCATCTATTTACGTTTTTGTTTGTGTGTTGTTTGTTTATATGTATGTATGTATGTATGTATGTATGTATGTATGTATGTATGTATGTATGTATATTTTGTTTGTATGAATGTATGTATACATGTGGGGATGTATTCATTTAGTGTTGCCGTTTTCCTGCATGTTGTCCCTGTCATTGTCTAAAACTACAGTAAGATTTAAAAGGACACCTACATATGGTATAAAAACGATGGTGTAAACTATTTCTGAGCGATGGTATGAAATAATTATATCCTCTTGTCACGATTGGAGTTTCAGTGGATCGCTTGCCTGTGTTTACCCGACACTTTGATTTGTCAATGAGTCGAACTTCTTTTTTTTTGCATACGGCTTTAAAACATATTTTGTATGAGTTTCTTGGTGTAACACACTGTGAACTTCGTGTATTACCTGACTACACATTACCACCGAGAACAGCTGTATGAATACCTTCTGTTCAAAAGTGAAAATGAACGTCATAAGCACCTGGTTACTGAGAAATTTGTTCGGTAGT
>JADBJO010005479.1:45376-47876 GCA_016801955.1 Conus betulinus
TGCCATGGAAAAAAAAAGCCTTTACAGTGTTGACCTGAAGCTAGATCTGCTGCTACAGATTTTTTTTTTTTCTTTTCAGTTCCAGTTTATTCAAGATTCACTGGTACACTTCATGAAACGATTATGGTGGAAGGATTCTATGACAACATGATCACGCCTTGGAAGTGAGGTAGGCCTGCATAACGGTCGTGCTGTTTGATGGAATTTTTGTCTTTGCGCACAATTTTCCAATCTTGCAGCAGGGACGTCTGAGCTTGTGAATAAATGTCGAACCTCTGCAATATTTGCGCGTTCAGACCAGGAAGCCAGGTCTCCCGCTGCAATCAGGCTACAGGATAAAGTGGAAGTGTTTGCAAGGAGGCCGAAACAGATTCTGCTGAGCTGATCACAGACCAATATGACAGACAAGGTAAAAGTGTGTTCTATTAAGTGAAAGTATTGGATTAGCGTTAGTAAACATTAAGTGATGGAATGTGTGTGTGTGTGTGTGTGTGTGTGTGTGTGTGTGTGTGTGTGTGTGGGGGTGGGGGTTGGGGGGGGGGGGGGGGCGCTGGTGCTGATCTTGAATCCAGATCTGTATAGATCGACAGAGACTGAAAACAGAATAATGTTCCGTTCTGTGCTGTCAATGTTGTATTGAAATAGACGTGAAGCACTGGTTGTTTCCTTCCAGGCTTAACGCGCGTTTTCCAACTGTTTCACACAAACTAGTTCCGAAGCACTTTCTGTTAATGCATCGACCATTTCTCTGAAGGATCAAACATTTAATATATTTCCCCACTACCAGTGTTATCCCTTGAGTTCTCTATAAGTTAAAGCAGCAGAGAGGCTCACAATCATTCTGGTTTGTGACTGAAGACGCTCAGTATCTGTTTTCTGAGCCTTGTAGTCATCTTACCCTGCACAGACGCCGTACTGGGCAATAATCTAGCAGAGGCATCTCAATGTGTCGGCCTGCATCGTGTCAGGAAATCCTTTTAAAATCGTGGTTTGAGTACAGGCGCAATAGACTTGAATATGAATTCTAAGACACCCTTAGCAAAACACACACACACACACACACACACACACACACACACACACTTACACACACACACACACACACACACACACACACACACACACACACACACACACACACACACACACACACACACACACACACACACACACACACACACACAGCACGATGACATTTCTTACAATTTGTAATGAAGCTCGATGAAGGAACAAGCCCCCCCCCCCCCCCCCCCCCCCCCCCCCCCCTGCCAGTTTGACAGACTGAGCAAAGCTGTCTCAAGCGCGCTGAGTGGACCTGTCCATAAACTTTGTTAACAGGTAGTTGTCGCATTAGAGCAGTGTTCTATAATAGTTATCTGCCCTTGCCAATATTGTTCACAATGTCCGTTCAGAATCGCTTTTTAGGGATCAGGAGTAGATAACCCATATGAGGCTTACCTCTCTTCCAAATGGCGATTGTTTAAGCTATGCTGATCCCGTCGAGAATTCAGTCACTCAGATTGTTAAACAGTTCAAACTTGTAGAGAAATGAAAACACTGAATTATTCGTGCAAAGCTGAAGCACATGCAACTACAGCTAAATTGTGGAGAATGTGGAGACTCCAGTTTTGTCAAGTGTGAGCCTGCGCGAGACGACACAAACGTATGGGCCACTTCCGTACGGTGACAATCGATAAACGCACACGCTAATCAGCTGTGTAGACGACAAACGTATGGGCCATTTCCGTACAGTGACAATCGATAAACGCACACGCTAATCAGCTGTGCAGACGACAAACGTATGGGCCATTTCCGTACAGTGACGATCGATAAACGCACACGCTAATCAGCTGTGTAGACGACAAACGTATAGGCAATTCCGTACAGTGACGATCGATAAACGTATACGCTAACCAGCCGTGTCAACTACCAACATTTGTGGGCAGGTATGTACGTGGATGAAAGGAACTGTTGCCTTGCTGTTTAAATCTGACCGCTGCAGAACAAGTTGTTCTTTATCAATGTCACCTTCACTTCAATTCTTTGTCTGAGTGGCTGCATTATCGCAGAGTGAACTCCCCTAGAACAAGGTGATAGGTCACGTATGTAGATGACTGGGGTGTGTCGTGCATGTGGCTGGCGTCTTCTAGGGGGTGCGGTATGTCTGACAAGTATAAACATAAGCAGAAGTTTAGTGAAAATTAAACGGCTACTTGACCGTCATGCCTAAGGCACATTGTTTAGACTAATGCATTATCAATTAAGGCTGAATATTTGGAACACTAGTTCTTCCTAAAGTATTACTTGTGTTTGCAGAGAAAACATTTCTGTGCATTGCAGAGAAAAACATTTCTGTGCATCACCTTTTGTTTGAATGCTTAGTGTTTGACCTCGCTCTACCATGAGAAAGGTATTGGAATGAACAACTTTGATAAGGTCAGTACTGTGTCTTATATGGTCCATATTTTGCTGAAATGACCATGGTCATTTCACAGTCACT
>JADBJO010005479.1:52876-60376 GCA_016801955.1 Conus betulinus
GCTGGTCACCGCCATCATGACATGGTCAGTGGGGTCTCACCTGGTGGGGTTACACCTGCGGCCAAAAATGGGAAATGGGGGAACACATGAGCACAAAACGCACAGCTCGGAGTCTCTCTCTCTCTCTCTCTCTCTCTCTCTCTCTCTCTCTCCTCTCTCTCTCTCTCTCCGTCTGTCCGAGAGAGACAGACAGACAGAGACAGAGACAAAGACAGGGAGACAGACAGACAGAGATTGACAGAGAGAGAAATGAAATGAAATTCATTCAGATAGGCCACAGCCCATTCTCAAGGGGGGTTGCATTCAAAAGTCAGCATGATAAGTGTGACAACGACATCAACACAAAATATTACTAGAATACATCGACCCCCCCCCTCCTCCCCCGTCCCCCCCCCCCCCCCCCCAAAAAAAAAAAAAAAAAAAAAAAAGCAGTAAACGATACTGAAATGCATGAAATTGAACAATCTACTACACATGTGCATGAAGTCTAATCTGCTGACCCAGATATTAACTCCATACAAGGATATCTATATCCATATAATATCGGCATGTCAATACATTTGTCTGTTAAAAGTTTTGAGAGAGAGAGAGAGAGAGAGAGAGAGAGAGAGAGAGAGAGAGAGAGAGATGTGTGTGTGTGCGAGTGTCCATGAGAGAGAAGAGAGAGAGAGAGAGAGAGAGAGAGAGAGAGAGAGAGAGAGATGTGTGTGTGTGCGAGTGTCCATGAGAGAGAGAGAGAGAGAGAGAGAGAGAGAGAGAGAGAGAGAGAGAGAGAGAGAGAGAGAGAGAGAGAGAGAGAGAGAGAGAGAGAGAGATTTAAACACTGATGAATGTCAAGTCTGTCAAACAAACAAATAAGAAGGCATGAAAGAGCAGGAAACCAAACATGCACAACGAGGGCAAAAAGTCATTAAAAAGGTAACATTATCCATTTCATCCATCTCTAAAATAAAGTACATACATTTATTTTTTTTAATGAGCAGTGCGCTAGCTGAAATACATACACTGTGCAAATAAATAATCAACCTGTCACATACTAACATTTACACTGTCACAGCGAGAGGTCAAAAGTAGCAATCTGATTCGAAAAAAAAGTAGAAACATTAATTAAGCAGCAACAGTCACTTTGGTAAGGTAAGTAAGACCTAGGTGTACACAACCACGTGACTGCACAGATGACAGCAGCTCCGTTTCAGTGTGAGCATCATGCAGCTTCAGCGTCGTCACAGGTGGTGGTGGTGGTGGTGTGGTGGTGGGGAAGATGGGAGGGGGGGGGGGGTGTATTAGGCGTGGTGGACAGTGGTCACCCGTCATCATGACCTGTCAGGTGTCTCACGTCATGCGGTCACACCTGGCTGTGGCCAACCTGGGAGATGGAGGAATGCATCAGCATGAAACGCACTGTTCTGAAAGAGAGAGAGAGAGAGAGAGAGAGAGAGAGAGAGAGAGGAGAGGGGGGAGAGGAGGGGGGGGGGGGAAAAAAGAGAGAGAAAGAGGGGAGAGAGAGAGAGAGAGAGAGACTGAGAGAGAGAGAGAGAGAGAGAGAGAGAGAGACAGACAGACAGACACACACACACACACACACACACACACACACACACACACACACACACACACACACACACACACACACACACACACACACACACACAGAGAGAGAGAGAGAGAGAGAGAGAGAGAGATGAGGAGAGAGAGAGAGAGAGAGAGAGAGAGAGAGAGAGATTCAAAGATTTTAATCCTGCGACCCCTCTTGGGGCATGGGGGACTTGAAACAAACCAAACAAATAGAAATGAAACCAATCAAACATCAAAATTTTCCCGATAATTAACATACTGAATGTAATGTTACACAATTTTACTAAGTTAAAAAAAAAAATCCTAAATAAATGTCAGCGAACCGCCCAGAGAAACGTGGACAAACGAGTCACAAGACAACACACAACGCGTTTCGACCACTTAGGTCTTCTTCAGGTGAAACAATGACGAACAAAATAACGAAAATGCACTTAGCTTTGATCGCTTCAGATTGCAGCGCAAGGAATTCATTAGAGAGAACAAAGATTCAAAGATTTTAATCCTGCGACCCCTCTTGGGGCATGGAGGACTTGAAACAATGTCTTCTAATGAATTCCTTGCGCTGAACTCAGAAGCAATCTGAAGCGATCAAAGCTAAGTGCATTTTCGTTATTTTGTTCGTCATTGTTTCACCTGAAGAGACATAAGAGGTCGAAACGCGTTGTGTGTTGTCTTGTAACTCGTTTGTCCACGTTTCTCTGGGCGGTTCGCTGACATTTATTTAAGATTTGTTTAGATTTTCCGCCTGCAGTCGTTTCACTTTGCAACTAGATCTAAGTTTCAAAAAACTTCGCTAAGTTTAACAACATTTCTTACTAACACAAAGCAAACGACAATAGTTAATTACGGACTTTGTATATGTAAATTTTCTAGGTATATAACTGATTTCTAATGTCGTTATATTTGTTACATTTCATTGCAACATGAAATTCATCACCAAGGTCATTCTGGTCGCAGTCCCGACAGAATCGTTCATCGTGAGGTATTCCAAATCGTCTGCAAATTTCTATCATGAGTTTATGATTGCCACAGCGAAACCGAATCAGTGGGTATATATAAACATCAGGTAACATTTAAATATCTTTTTCGGCGCGAAACTCTGTTTTAAAAATTTCTGTAAAATAAAAAACACTTATTACTAGATTCTAAAGCATCATTCCATGCACGTTTATAAATGTCTTCTAATGAATTACGAACATTTCTACAGAGACTGTGGACAGACGAAAACTTTTGTGTCTCCCACACACAGTCGGATCCTGTTTCTATTAGGACATCCCGTATACACATCAACCACCTGGATGTAAAACCCTAATTTCTGTATAAATCATATAATACCTGATACAATCTAGATGAATATTTGTTTGTTTGTGGAGAAAGTAAGGATGACCAGATTTTTATCATTCGTGCATGTACTTGAACTGAAACAGGATACATTCCTAGTTCTCATATATATCAGTTCTTTTAGGTAGAACGATTTAAATGAAAAAGATGTTTAAAGAGAGAGAGAGAGAGAGAGAGAGAGAGAGAGAGAGAGAGAGAGAGAGAGAGAGAGAGAGAGAGAGAGAGAGAGAGCGATATTTACAGACAAACAAGAAAGAAGGAACAAAAGTGTAGGAAATCAAATTAATATGCACAATGAGGGGGAAAATAACGAAAATGTAACATTATCCATTTCATCCATCCCTTAAAGAAAAAAAAATAAATAAAAAGCACATATTGGTAATATTAGCTGAAAACACATACGCTGCGTGAATTGATGATTATAAGTCTGTCACATATCAACAATCACTCAAGGAAAGACAGGAAGATACAAGTACGCGGCCAGCCTTGACTGCACAGAAGTCAGCAGCTCAATACCAGTCTGAGCATCATCCAGCTACAGTGTCGTTACAAGGGCAAGGGAGGGGGGGGGGGGGGGGGGGGGGGGGGGGGTGGGGGGGGGGGGTGGGGGGTGGTGGGGGGTGGTGTGGTGGTGTTGGTGGTGGTGGAGTATCAGGCATGGTGGACACACTGTCAGCATGACCTTTTTTTTAAATCAGGTGTCTCACCTCGTGGGGTCACAGGTCTTGCCAACAGACGAACACACGAGGTTGAAACGCGCAAAGAGAGAGAGAGAGAGAGAGAGAGAGAGAGAGAGAGAGAGGGGAGAGAGAGAGAGAGAGAGAGGGAGAGAGAGGAGAGAGAGAGAGAGAGAGAGAGAGAGAGGAGAGAGAGAGAGAGAGAGAGAGAGAGAGAGAGAGAGACAGAGACAGACAGACAGACAGACAGACAGACAGACAGACAGAGACAAAGACTCAGAGACAGACAGACAGACCAACAGAGAAAGAGAGACTGACAGAGGCAGACAGAGATACAGAGAAAAAGAGACAGAAATAGACAGAGAGAGACAGAGACAGACAGATTTAAACAAACAAACATAAAGTTAAAGAGTTAAAAGCTAAACATAAGAGAGAGAGAGAGAGAGAGAGAGAGAGAGAGAGAGAGAGAGAGAGAGTGTGTGTGTGTGTGTGTGTGTGTGTGTGTGTGTGTGTGTGTGTGTGTGTGCGTGAACATATGATTATCCGAGCAGTGTGATGGCTCAAAAACACATACACCACATGAATAAAATCATAGACCTGCCACATACCTTTACATGCACTGCCACAGTATCATCAAAGGTATCAGTTTATTTCGAACGAAACTCGAAACTATAAGCAGCAACATTCACTTTGAGAAGGTAAGTAAAGCGTAGGTATCTTTGAGAAGGTAAGTAAAGCGTAGGTATCTTTGAGAAGGTAAGTAAAGCGTAGGTATCTTTGAGAAGGTGAGTAAAGCACAGGTATCTTTGAGAAGGTGAGTAAAGCATAGGTATCTTTTAGAAGGTAAGTAAAGCATAGGTATCTTTGAGAAGGTGAGTAAAGCATAGGTATCTTTGAGAAGGTGAGTAAAGCATAGGTATCTTTTAGAAGGTGAGTAAAGCATAGGTATCTTTTAGAAGGTAAGTAAAGCACAGGTATCTTTGAGAAGGTAAGTAAAGCATAGGTATCTTTGAGAAGGTAAGGAAAGCATAGGTATCTTTGAGAAGGTAAGTAAAGCGTAGGTATCTTTGAGAAGGTAAGTAAAGCGTAGGTATCTTTGAGAAGGTAAGTAAAGCATAGGTATCTTTGAGAAGGTGGTCCTCTAGGGGAAGGACTTAGAATAATTTCTCGATGAGAATTATCTTACATTTCACCTACACCCCCTCTCTTACTAGTGGTGGAAGGAGCAACTTTCCGGTACTAGTCATCAAAGAAATTTTTATTTGTTCCGGGTATTGATAAAATACAGAAGAATGGCTCTGAGATAATTTTCCTTAGGCTGTACTCTTAATTAAAAGTACTTATAGCTCCGAGATACAGAATTGAAGAGAGAAGTTCAAACATTCAACATTCGATTGAACAACAGGGAACTGACACAAGTTAAGTGCACTTTCACACATCAACTTTTATTACTTATACATAGATAAGAAATGGCGTGACACTTCCATAGGCTGTGTTTCAGTTCTCATTGGACTACCACAATGAGGGGTCCTTCCTCACTCCTACTTTACTCGCTGGCACTCTGTGCAGCAAGCTTAAGTTGGCATACAGGGGTTCTGTCTAAGTTACACTGAATGTATATGGTTATTATACATCCACCCTGCTTGCGAATACCCAGTATTGTAGCCAGGATGGTACTCATAGACAGGTTCTCACTGTTTCATCATAAAGTGAGGGTAAGGGTCTGATGGGTTTGAGTCCAGGTGGTAAGCAAACTTAGCTTTGCTGCTCGGAGAAGACAGTTGTTCTCTCTCCTGTGGCTGGTGACTGCCCCACTGGTGTAGATTTGTTGTCTGGTGTCGCCCTGGTTTCTGGCGAAGTCCCAGCTCCTGGTTCACGCAATGTGCAGCGTGACCAGGATCCCAGTTCTGCGATAAAGAGAACTTGATCTGTAGATGAGAATCTGATGGCTGGCCTGTCGAGTGCACACATTTACCCTTTTCCTCTTTCTTTCAGAGAGGGTGTGAGACTCAGCCAGCAAAGTTTTCTCTATGGTAGAGTTTCTGCTATAACTATTAACCTCCACTTTTGTTTAATGGCTAAGTTAAGCTTACAAAAGGGTAGGAGACAGTAATACACAATGTTACAGTTTTAGTTATACACTCTTCCTTGTTTCATATGAATCAAATCACACTGACTTGGGCTATGCTTAGTCCAAGTACACATGTGGTGTAGACTTAAAGTCATACACTACAAATCATTCCCAATAATCACCAGTATTTATAAATCAGAGTAGCAGTTTTTACCTAGCACAGGCATACTGTTTTCCTGATCAAAATTAATCATTGAATTATATCTTAACAGACAGAGTTGCACATACTGTTTTCCTGATCAAATCAGGGTGAAACACAAAGAGACAGAGTTGTGCACTGATTGTTAACAAAGAATAGTGGTCAGATTGTTAACAAAGAAAACCACTGGGAGAGAGCTTTTGCCATATGATGGCAAGCAAACTACTACACAAAATAATCATTCATCAGTTTGATAAATGTTGCTAAGCATTTGTACAAAGTTACAATGTTAACACACACAGCATACATAAAATCAATACATAGATTCAAAAATGTAAAAACAGAGTTCCAACTCACTTTTCCTGGAATGAACAGGGAATGACTTGAGATCAAGGAGTTACCAAGAATGGACTAGGCCTTCTCTGTGTCCCTTTGTCTTCCTCTGCTCTTGTCTACAGGCAGTCCTGAGGGGTCAGTGAAGTTGTGCCTGTGTGTGCCTAGTATATGAACCTCTCGCTTGCCGAATCAAATTTCGACAAACTGTCATGTAACCCATCAGGGGTGAGAGGGGGAGGGATTTAGTCTTGTCACCAATCACCTCGGAAATTGTTTGAACCTACTCGGCACGGGATAATTTATGCATCCGTATAGCTGGCCGTTGAGAGCCCCAGTTATTTATGCGTCCGCATAGGTGTTCGCGAGCACGTGCAGGTGCCTGCGAGGACGGGGGACCGTAGGTATGAAAGGGGGGGGGGGGGGGGGGGTGGTGGTGGTGGGTGGAGAACGCGGCAACATGCCTTTGTGTCGCGGGGGTAGGGGGGGGGGGGGGGGGGGGTGAGACGGGCTATTGTTAGAACGCACGCCCCACGCTACGCGCTGTTAGTGTCGCACCGCATGGGGGGGGAGGGTTGAGAGAGGGGGGGAAGGGAGGTAGGCTGATAAGAACGAAAGGCGGCACGCATTTACCGTGACGCAATTTTTCTTGTAGCACATAGTCAAGTCGTGCGACTCACACCATTCTAGAGGGGGAAGGGGGGTAGGGGGGGGGGGTGGTGGTGAAGGGGTTTGAGAGGGGAGGGTGGGCATAGATTTGAAATCTATTTTTTGGTTTGGTGTTTTAGTGGGGCCGATCGGATGGTGTTGTCAAGCGTCACGTCAAAGGTAAGTAAAACAAAGATATACAACCACGTGACTGCACTGAAGTCAGCACTTCAGTTTCCGTCTGAGCATCATCCAGCTTCAGTGACGCCACAGGTGGTTGGGGGTGGGGATGGGGGGATGGGGGTGGGGGGGATATCAGACACGGTGGACACTGGTCACCACCTTCGTGACCTGTCAGGTGTCTTACCTCGTGGGGGGTCACACCTCTGGCCCAGCTGGAGAATCGGGGGAATATATATTTGATTACAGAGTGAATAATCGCAACTTGAATGTTTTAAATAAATAAACTGACGAACTTTAACACACACACACACACACACACACACACACACACACACACACAGAGAGAGAGAGAGAGAGAGAGAGAGAGAGAGAGAGAGAGAGAGACAGACAGACAACAGACAGAGTGACAGAAGAAGAGACAGACAGAGACAGAAACAGAGAAAATGTTAGTGTGTGTCTGTATGTGTGTGTGT
>JADBJO010005479.1:62876-65376 GCA_016801955.1 Conus betulinus
GAGCATCACGGGAAGCAATAAATGCCGAGTTCATATTTCTTTAACAACCACTTTTTAAAAAAAATATCAAACAAAGAACAAATAATGGAGATAATGATGTTATCAGAAAACGTTTTTCGTGGATTTTTCAGAAAATGATCTTGCTTCCATTTGTGAATGTTTAAAGTGCCGTCCCAAAAAAGGGACAGTGGGCTCGAGAGGGGTGGGGGGTTTTTTAAACACATATAAAGAAGGAACTTGCTTCTCTTGTCTTTCGGACCCTACAATGTTCATCAAGTTCTATAAATGCCGGAGAGACCACAGCAGCATCCAAGAAGCCACTGTCTACATTGAGCCACCTCCTGTGAGTGAGGACACTGATGAAGACAGCGGAGAAAGACGGGGAAGGGACAGTGTCCAACCTCAATGGGCGTCAGCTGCAGGCACCTGCTATTGCCACAGTATTCCAACATGGTCAACGCTGGCAAATTTATGATCCTGAGGGGTCACAGTTCTTCAGATGAAATGGTAAGAATGATTCCTGATTCACCACTACAACCAAACCATGGGCAGTGTCGATCGCACTGACAAAGAACGTGGACAAATACAGGACTGCCATACTCTCTAAAAAGTGGTAGTGGGCCATCTTTTTCTTACTGTGTGGACGTCTGCATCCAACAGGTGTGGCATCTCTACAGAGCAAATGGGGCAGCAACGAACAACCCGCTGGATCTTCTCGCCATCTGCAGGACAGTTTCCAGGGTATACCTTGCACGGGCTTCTCGTGCAGCACCTGGCCGTCCAAGAAGCTTTGTACCTGTGGACAAGCGTGTGGCAGAAGAGGTCAGGTTTGACCGTGCGTGGACCAGCTGGTGGAAAGATGGCCACCACAGCTGAGATGCAGTGCATGTGGCCTGAAGACCAAGCCTCGGTGCTCAAAATGCAAGGTCGGGGTACATGACAGATACTTCCAGCATTACCATGGAAAGTGACACTTTCAATGTCTTCAATCTTGATGATCCAAGGCACCAGCCTCTCTTTCCAGTTCAATTGAATTCAGAATGACCAAAGACTCTGATCGTTTCACAAAAAAGGACAAACTTTTCTTCAGATTTTGTTTCATTCCGTACAAAATATAAGAATGAACAATTTCATTTTCATTTATTTATGGCAAAGTTTGCTTAGAATAAAAACTTGTGTGGCTATTTCTTGGCATAATGAATGATTTTATTTCAATAAAAGATCAGTAAATCCTTTAATTTTACTTTCAAGTGTCATGCAAAAAAGCAAGAAACCCCTACCTTTTCGTGCCCACCGTCCCATTTATGGGACGGGAATATTTTATATCCTAAATCACTGAAATCAAAGTTTTACTCCAATGAGCACAAAATAGCATAATTACAGGCCAAATACCATTCAGATATGCAACTTTTGTATGAAAAAAAGGGGCATATATGGGTTAAATGCCTGCTACAGACTATAGGCATCAATATGTGAACTTTGCAATTTTAGAGTATCTTGTGGTTAAACCGTGCATAAAAGGTACACAGATGCAGTGAAAAAAATGAAGCAAATAAATCAGAAAGAGATCAATGGCGTGTGTGTGTGTTCGTGTGTTCGTGTGTGTGTGTGTGTGTGTGTGTGTGTGTGTGTGTGTGTGTGTGTGTGTGTGTTTGAGAGAGAGAGAGAGAGAGAGAGAGAGAGAGAGAGAGAGAGAGAGCTCTTGGAACTTCATTTCGATTAGGCAAGAGTTTCTTCCAGAAAAAATACTATAGACAACCATGTATCTTTAAGCTGATGATGCTAATGACTTCAAGACATGAAAAACTTGTAAAGCACCTTGCACTGTTTTTTGTGGAAAGCATTTACGATTCGGAAGTTTGTTACAGCCTAGGTTCCTTTTATATTAGTGGCTGCTTGAATTTCGTTTACATGTTTACATATATTTGTGGGGGGGGGGGGGGGGGGGGGGGGGGGGGGGGGGTTGGTGTGTCTATGTGTGATATGATTTATTTACTGGGCTTTTTTTTTACGTTAAAGTTTTTCGTTTTTTTTTTTTTTTTTTTTTTTTTTTTCGGATTCTTTGTATACAAAGCTTGATGAAGAAACTGAAATTGAAATATTTACTGCAGCTCTTTGAAGAAGCATGTCAGGTTATATATCGTTTATCAAAATGCAACGGAGAAAATGAGAATAATATAAAAGAAAAACAATGAACACTAGTCACAATCACCATGGTGAGACGCTGAGTGTGATGAATCTAAACATGCTAAAAATATCTCTTTTTTCTCCTCTTCTTCTTCTTCTTCTTCTTCTTCTGCTTCTTCTTCTTCCAATTTACATTTTTTTTCTCCAACCAGTCCCTTACACACCATGCGTAGTCTGTATGTTCTCTTACAAATGAACATAGTCTTGATGATTTTAGTGTTCTGATGTTTGATACAAAATGTCTGGGATTGCTGTTGTTCTAATGTGTGGTGTACTGGCACTCTCACACTGATTATGTGTTGCTTATACAAAG
>JADBJO010005479.1:72876-77876 GCA_016801955.1 Conus betulinus
TAACCCCCGTTTGTACACCTTCAGAACACTATCTAGTGTTTTTTTTCCCCAAGTTTGGAAGTTCTGTGTGCAGAGGTGTAATTTTTGGAGACCTGTAAAATCTCCAAGTGGCCATTTCTCAAAATGGCGTTTTTCAAGGTAGACAGTTGTGGCTCTAACGTATCGATTTTCAATTGAGTCTGATATAAACCTTGCCTTGTGCAGACTTCATGAGTGCTTCAGATATGCTGGGGAATGCATGAAGGAAACTATATCCCTTGGAACCGAGAAAGATGGGGTCTGGTTTGACGTTGAGTGCAAACAAAGCAGAACATTATTAAGAATAGATTTACACAGGAGCTCAAGGTCCCATAATGATCAGAACAGGGCAGAAAAGAAAACGAAACACCCGAAGGTGCTGGGGAGGACCCAGAGAAGCACTGCCTTCACCTGCCTTTAGAGCAGTCCTGTACCACCCTTGGCGCTGTGTTGACGAAGGGTACAGGCACGCGCAGGACACTCCATTAAGATATCAAGGGACATAACTGCTCCTGAACAGAGGTAAATCAGACTACAGGATGCAACTCATAACAGCCTTAAAGTAGCATCCCCATTGGTGTACCAGCCCGTGTTTCATGACTGCAGAGCCCACCGGCGAAAAAACACCACCCTCCAGCTGTCGAGCACACCCCAAAGACCCAACCACCCCTGCCCACGGACAGATGAAGACAGTGCCATTCCAGACACAGCCAAGCTTTCGCCATACGGTCTTATGTGCCCACAAGAGAGAATCCAAAGCTGTAGTCTTTCCCACTGTCAACAGGACTTTCCCTGTGGTCAGTGGGTCTTTTCCTCACCGTCACTGGACCTTTCTCCAGGGTCAGCCTAGTTAAGGCAAAGAAGAAAAAGAAACACCCGAAGGTGCTGAGGAGGACCCAAAGAAGCACTGCCTTCACCTGCCTTTAGAGCAGTCCTGTACCACCCTTGGAGGCCTGCGCTGTGTTGACGATGGGTACAGGCACGCGCAGGACACTCCATTAAGAGAAAATTATTAAGAATAGATGTACACAGGAGCTCAAGGTCCCATAATGATAAGAACAGGGCAGCATATTGTGTAATGAGAACAGCCTATGAGGAGGTAATTAGGCAAAAGAAAAAAAAAGCCATAAGAAAATTTCGTAATGTTTTTGCAAGATAATTTGAAGAATCCAAAGAAATTCTGGGATACCATTCAATCTCTCAAACCTTAATCTACCCAACCAATGGTTTCCATTGAAGACTGGTATAACCACTTTAATAATGTATTCAATAGTGTTGCAAAATAAAAATGCTCTGGACAATGTTGGTAGCGATCGTTTTGAATGTGTCTCCGACGCTGACTTTGATATTAATATTGACCCTCTAAACAAGAACATATCTGATAATGAAATAAAAAGTGCAATCAAAGCATTAAAGAGACAAAAAGCGACTGGACCGGATGGTATGCTAGGAGAATTTTACAAATACAGTGTTGACATTATTGTACCTGTCTTGATTAAATTTTTCAATCACATTTTTGACAATGGCCTGTATCCAGATGAATGGTCCTTGCCAATCTTACACACTGTATTTAAGAAAGGGGATATGAATGTGCCTGACAACTACAGGGGAATCTCACTGCTGAATGCCTGTAGCAAATTGTAGAGCTTTGTGTTAAATAAGAGAATTACTAAATGGATCGATGATAACAAAATAATTGGTGAAGAACAAGCTGGATTAGAGCAAAGCATAGTACCTGTGATCATGTTTTTACGCTCATGGCTCTGATTCAGAAACAGCTTGTAAGACACAGAAAATTCTATGTTGCTTTTATCGATTTCCGTAAAGCATTTGATACAGTTCATAGACAGAAACTACTGAAAACTTTAAGCAACAATGGTATTAAAGGAAAAATTGCTTGGGCAATAGAAATCATGTACGCTGTTGTTAAGATTCGTGTTCGGGCAGGTGGTGCTCTATCTGAAATATTCTTCTGCCCACATGGCCTTAAGTAAGGTGAAGTGCGCTCTCCTGTCTGTTCTCCTTGTTCATTAATGAACGAACTAAAGATGTCATCAGTAATAGTACACATGGAATTCGGCTGTATCCTGATATTGTAGAACTGTTTATTCTGCTCTTCGCTGACGATGTACATTATTTTCAGAGAGCGTGGTAGGTCTGCAAACACAACTAAACATACTTTACAACACGTCTAAGCGCCTAGATCTGTTAGTTAACCCAGAGAAATCTAATATTGTTGTTTACAGAAACGGTGGCTATCTTTCCATGAACGAAGAATGGTATTTTGGAGAAGAAAAAGTTAAAAATTGTGAGCATGTACAAATACCTAGGAATATGCCCGACAACAAAGCTATCTTTTAGCCTACGTTACGTGATCTCGCACATCGTGCTAAAAAGGGCATTTGTGTGATTATGAAACTTCTATGGTCCATTGGAGAACATTCTTCAAACATATTCTTGAAAAATGTGATTGTCAGATTCAGCCGATTTTGACGTACGGCTCAGAAATTTGGGGACTGTCACAGAACCAAGAGTGCATTGAAAGAGTGCATCTGTCTGCACTGAAAAGGTTTATGGGTGTTCATCCAAAGTCTCCAAGACATTTAGTATATGGAGAAACTGATAGGTTCCCCATTTTTGTCAACACATATTCTAGGTGTGTGTTAAATTTGTCTGCGGGTGGTATATATGAATGATGATAGATATCCAAAAAAAAAAAAGGCGTGTGTAAAATGCTTTTGTCCCTGCAGAGGCAAAGCTACACCACTTCAGCCTGCAAAATTTGTAATGTTTTATATGAATTTGGTTTTAGTGTCGTTTGGGACAGTGTGTTGGAAGCATGAATTTGTTCATGAGAGAATTCGAACAGAGATTGATCGATTGTAATAAACAGAATTGGCATGCTTCCTTGCAGTCTCACGAATTTTACAGTGTTTATTCGCAATTCAAGAGCACATTGATTCTCAGCCCTTATATGTATCTTGTTAAGAACGTACAAATTCGAAGAACATTTGCAAGATTTCGGATTGGAATGTCCCTTCTGAATTCACATTTCTTACAGTATAAAGAGAACAGTAATAATGATAAATTGTGTCAGTTCTGCAGAAACACACCAGAAACTGAAGTACATTTTGTTCTTGTTTTTCCACTGTACGATGAAATAAGAAACGAATTTATTCAGCCCTGGTATTTCCATAAGCCATGTATGTTTAAATTCTACCTACTTATGTCAAGTGAAAACGAAGGTATTGTTTTACGGTTATCTAATTTTGTTTACAAAGTGTTAAACTTAAGGACGCAATTTATTCAGTCTAAATGATTCTTGTTGTGCTGTTGCTCCCATGTTATGGGCCGGAGGCCTGACATTAAAATATTTTTGACTTTGACTTTTGACTTCTCTCTTTTCCTTTCTTTGACTCTTTCTTTCATTCATTCTTTCTTTGTCTCTTTTCCTTCTTCCCTTACATTCTGTTTTTCATCACACACAGACTGAATGCGGCACGACAACAAACAATGGAACATCAATGAACCCTGACGCCTTTAAAAAATGCAAAATACAATGGTCCGCCAGGGAACATGTCCATTGTCAACAGAATTTACAGACTTGTATTGTGCATGAGGGTTGTGATTGATAAAAAAAAAAAAAAAAAAAAAAAGGACAGCCTTTCAAAGGCCAGAAATTTCCAACAGATTTGATAATTCGAGAGAAAACCACCTGGACTTTTATTTTGTACGCGTGTATGCATCGAGTTATTGTGTTTTTATGGACACAACATCGGTTTGTGAGTTGGTTTCGGCCATATCAGTTTGTCATGTATATCTTTGCCATTTTTGCACACACACACACACACACACACACACACAGAGAGAGAGAGAGAGAGAGAGAGAGAGAGAGAGAGAGAGAGAGAGAGAGAGAGAGAATACAAATATATTGTCAGATTAACTCAAAGTTGTACTGACATTTAAGAAAACATTATGAACAGAATACCAACGTTTTTCATTCAAAGCAAAGAAGCATAATTAACACACCCAAAATACGCGCGCACACATACACATACACACACAAGCGCACACACATGCGCGCGTGCGTACTCACGCACATACACATACACATACGGACGCGCGTGCCCGCGCGCACACACACAAAAGTACGCACTTACATAAATACACAAATACACGCATCTCAATACGAACACACCCATACCCTCACATA
The DNA here is from genome assembly GCA_016801955.1 of Conus betulinus. Taxonomy (NCBI): domain Eukaryota; kingdom Metazoa; phylum Mollusca; class Gastropoda; order Neogastropoda; family Conidae; genus Conus; species Conus betulinus. Next base: position 77,108 of record JADBJO010005479.1, read on the forward strand.
CACTCAAACTTGCACACTCACACACAGACTTACACACGCCCACACACACACACACACACACACACACACACACACACACACACACACACACTCATACTCGGGCACTCGTACACACATGCATTCACTCTCATAAAACACACGCATGCACGTACACATACGCGCGCACGCACATACACATCCAGGATACGCTTCGGTGCTCGCACCCCGATGTGTCTTTCTTCCTGGTTGTTAAACCAGAAAAAGCGATCGTCTTCCGAACACGGATCGCAGGGATATTCTTGAAGGTCGTCGTCTGATTCACACAGCAGCACAGTTACATCATCCGTTTGATGAAACACATCCTTCCGTAATACTTTTTGTCTATAGCTTGCTCCAAACTTGTGTCGATGTCCGACTGGTGGATTTCTGGGCCCCTGCTGTTGCGCACCGACACACACACACACACACACACACACACACACACACACACACGCACGCACGCACGCACGCACACACACACACACACACGCACACACACACACACACACTCGCACATTACGACTACGTAGGCCTAATGTCCATCTCGGGCAATTTGACAGAGCAAAGAATTGACGTAATAAATATATACTACACAAGTTCTGACATCATAATGCGTGATGTCATCAACAAGAACTAGGAAAAAAAAAATACATCCCGAGGAACAAGATCAGAGACACAATAACAGGATGGGCACTAACCAAATGTATCTCAATGTATTCCGTGCCACTTTTCCTGCTATCCAATCTCACTT
>JADBJO010005479.1:90376-100376 GCA_016801955.1 Conus betulinus
TGCTGCCGCCGCCGCTGCTGCTGCTGTTTCTTCTTCTTCTTCTTCTTTTTTTTTTTCTCCTTCTTCTTCTTTTTCTTCTTCTTCTTCCTCCTCCTCTTCTTCTTCTTCTCCTCCTCCTTTTTTTTCTTCATCTTTTTCTTCTACTCCTCCTCCTTCTCCTTCTTCTCCTTCTTACTCTTGTTTTTTTCTTGTTCTTCTTCTTCCTCCCCTTCTTCTTCCGCTTCTCCTCCTCCTCCTCCTCCTTTTTCTCCCGATTCTCCTCCTCCTTCTTCGAAGGATACACTCTTCTGTCCTTCCTTGGCAGGCAGAAGCAGGAGGCAGATGCTACATCTACGACGACAGAAGACGCCGTCGACTTGACCGAAGGGAAGCCAACACTGAGTGCCAAAAATACGGAGCGTCTGTGGTCAGTTTGGAGACTGTCCACGAGGTGGACGCCTTCATGGAAGTCCTGAAAACAAGTCACTGGGAGTCGTAGAGTTTGGGTCGGCATCCTAGCGACTGAATTCGGGGGGAGAAAGACATCTCAGAGCCTTATGTACTATAGTTCATTTCATTTCAGTCGCCTTCAGCGTACGCCCTGTCTTGGTGTGAATGTGCTTGCTTTTAATATCGAAGCACGTGATCTGTGACAATCTGACTGTGTACAAAAGGGTGTCATGATATTAATGTTGAGTCTTAGGGTGATGATAATGATGATGATGAGGACCATCATTATCATCATCATCGTCATCATCATCATCCTCTCTCTCTCTCTCTCCCCCTTTATATATATATATATATATATATATATATATATATAATGCTGAACAATTAAGTAGTAGGGGGGAATATATATATATCGGATATATATATATATATCCGAACAAGCTACATTTTCTTGTGAAAAGTAGAACATATATAAAAAGATAACCTCTCAAGACACAGTTGTGAGGGAGAGTTCTTTTAATGAATCCGCAAGGGACTAAATTATAATAGACTAATAAATTCCAAGGATAAGTAACCGAGCACCATTCCAGCAACTTGCAGAGCAGCTTGGTGTTGCAATGACTGCAAGAAATATTGATTTAAACAAAGTTTGCTCTTATGTCTTAGGTTGAAGAAATAGGGGGAGATTAGCATTCATATCTGCAGTGGTAGATAATTCTGCCTAACTAACAGTGTGTGCTTGAGTGGATGAATGGGGAATAATAAATGCTTCTAAAAATGAGCCTTCAGCAAGCTTATAGTCTCAAAAGGGGAGACAATCTCCAATGGGGAGGAAACTCACTAACATATAACTCCTGGTCAGATACCGGCATTTCGAAACCTGACTGTTTCTCCTCAGTGACCGCGGAAAGTGGTAACTAGACTACTCTGCCTTTTCGGCTTTAAGAAGAATGCTACACACACACACACACACACACACACACACACACCACACACACACACACAGAGAGAGAGAGAGAGAGAGAGAGAGAGAGAGAGAGAGAGAGAGAGAGAGAGAGAGAGAGAGAGAGATCACTTTTTATGACATGTCTTGCAGGTATGCAAACACCTTGCTATGGGAGAGTGGTTCTTTGGTTTTGTTTGTGCCTTCTACAAGTACATTAGAGAGATACCTCCAGGAAGACTGTGTTGCTTGGGACTCCAGATTTCATATGTTTATGGAAATATTCTGCAGCAAAGTCAATGCCTTTGTATGTGAACTCCCCTCCCTTTCAGATCACCAACACAACAACATTTCTATCTCGCTTCCTCTCGTGAGCAACACAACCTCGTCAAATGCACACCTAGAAGTCTGTCCCATGCAGCACCTGACTCACCAGCTACTGGCCTGTGATGTGAAAAGTCAGTGCAGGGGACTGGAGAACACTGAGACATGGTACGGGGCGACTTGCAGTATGTCCCAGAGACTGACACAGCCGTACTTTTATTGTGACGTCTCTGGCGAGTTCGTGCCTTACGGTCTGGTGTGTGATTTTCGAGACGACTGCTTGGGTGGAGATGATGAAGATTTCTGCGAAACTCCTGCATGTGAAGAATACACACTATACTGCGGACAGGGACAGGTCTGTGATTCGGAAAACCTTTGTTGTTTTCTTATAGTCTGCGTCTGTAGATCCCTAGTTCCGTCATCAATTGATCGTGATGTTTGCTGTAAATGCTAATGGATTCAAGCATCAATAAATAGACGTTGCTCGGAAATCTGCAAAGGAAAGTCACTTGCGTTAGACCTCACGTTTAGACCAACGAGAGTGATCTTACCTTCTTTTGTAGCACAGGTGGCGCTAGTGGTCACGCACAACGCAATTTAGCCCCATCAGTCATCTAAACAGTTCAGTGAGGAGAGAGAAAAATGCGAAACATGGCTGTGAAATCGTGCGCCGGCTATGTGCACAGTCAATATACCGATCGTTATCCTGGCGTGCAATTTGAGCAGAATATTTGACACTCTACATCTTTTTGCTTGACCCATGAAATGAGAATCGCTCGCTCTGTTTGCAATGGAAATACACACGTTAACTACCTCTGACGTTTGCCTCGGAACAGGCGCATTTTGTTCCATCAGTCAGCCTAACAGTTGAATCAGAGAAAGTAAATGCCAAGACATGGGCATCAAATGGTGCACCCATCATGCAGACACTGTGTTACAAACGGTGCAACTTTACTTGCTGTTATCATCCATCTGTTCAGATTTCCACGTGCTGGTGTTTGGCGTGACGTTTTGTTAACCTAATGACCCACACATTGCTTACTGAGACTGACCTATAAGCTGAGAAAAAGGTATCTCTAGTGGCAATGGAAAGAAAGCGGTTATCATACTTCCATTTTTTTTTTCAACTCTGGAGCACGTCAATATCAACCATGAGTAGTCACGACTGAGGAAACATGAGTACTTATGAGTGTTTGATGCTGCGGTGTAGCACTGGCGATTTTAGGACAGTGCGGTCACTAGATGTCCAGCCCGAGGGGGAATCGTGTCATAATTCATGCAACTGCGCACTTTGTGACAAGGTTTTGTAATTTGGCATGGTAATAGTATAGATACAACGTATAGAAAAAAAAAATCGCATACAGGTACAGTTGTCCGCTGTTGGTTTGTGTACGCAAAATCTAATGTGGCTTCAAAAATAAGTAATGGCAAGTTGCAGCTCTTGTTACCAGTAGAGGCATGTAAGATTACACCAACGTTATATTTTCTGGTGCAAGCAATCCGCATGTGATCTCACTTGGGCATTCTAAAGCTATCATCATGGTCAATGTCATTTCAGTTAAAAATGATAAACTTCAAACTGATCAGTTCTCAAAGATGGTATCGTATTCTTTGCCTCTGTTCACATCTTCTGGTTCATTTGTTCAAGTAGTTGAACTCATGACTGTAACTCTTCGGAATACAGCACAGAACTCAAAACGACCCTCCATGATGCAGATCTTGTCATAATTTCTAACAATCACTAGCACTGTTTTTTTTTTTTTTTTGCAGCCTCCCTCACACTCGTAGGCTAGACTACAGCGAAGTCCAGCACGATGACACTTACAGTTTCCTTTTCAAACAACCGCACAGCCACAGTTGAACAGCAGAGAGCATTTTGCTGGGGTCTGGCAGACTGGCCCAGTATGACAGTCATGCCTTGGTATCATCATTCCATTCCCAACCCCACTCGTTCAGAATGATAGGAGATTGGGTCAGAGCCTCTCCAGACGAAAGCTGTAGCGAGAAACGCTCGTGTTGCATGCTTCTATAATGCATGCTGAGTTGGTAGAATTCATACCAGGGGTTTGAGGCCAATAGGAGACCTCCACGTTCTTGTTCCATTGGCTGAAGTTGACTTAGGGGGTGTGTGTGTGTGTGTGTGTGTGTGTGTGTGTGTGTGCGTGCGTGCGTGCGTGCGTGCGTACGTGCGTGTGTGTGTGTGTGTGCGTGCATGTGTGTGTGTGTGTGTGTGTGTGTGTGTGTGTGTGTGTGTGTGTGTGTGTAATCTATTTTCATTCACTGCACATTAGCACAGTCAAACGTTTCAGATAATGCATGCGTAATGTGAAGCTGGCTGGATGCGATGGGGACCAGGCATTCCATGCTGTCTGTCTGCCAATGATGAAGCGACGTGCCTGGCTGTGTCGAGGTTACCGGCAGTTAACAGATGTGATGAAGTGGAGTTTCTCTGAACGTCTTCCCTGAGCCAGAACCCCTCCACAACTTTGGCAGATTTAACTGACGAAAGAGATGGACAGCAAGAACTACTGCATCCGTGTCCACGGGCCAGAGGTAGGCCTAGCATGGCCCTGCTCGGCAGCAGCGCATGAGTGTAGCATCATTCGGATGACAGCTTCTTCGTGACGACAGAGAGACAAAGTTGATGTATCAGTTTGTTATGTTACTGAGCACAGGGCCTACAGTTGTAGTCAGGAGATATTGCCTTGCATCAGTGGCACTTTGCATTAGCTTCTCGCTGAGCTGGACATGCTGGACACCCCTCGCTGGACATGCCATTCTTGTTGTCAAACTCTTTCAGAAATTTCAGCCGTTCAGTTTCTATCGGAATGAGTATCTTTGCTGGCGCCCTAGTCCACCTTCGTTCGGCTCCACTCTGCTTGGCACGAGTCTGTGTTTTGTCCTGGAGTGTGTCCCAAACAGCACCAGGTCTTGTGGTGGTGTTGTCTTCTGGCTCTCCAAGAATGACAACACCTACATACAGGTGTAGTATCAAACACTGTGGCACGCTGGGGTTTCACAATACGGGTGACGGCTGATGTGTCCGGTACAATGACGGGGGCTTTATTGGCTACAGTTGAGTGCGCTGGATCACGTTTCCCCGATCACACAAAGAAAGAGGCTCACGTTGATTTTCATGTCTGAAAAAAAAAAAAGTCATCTATATCACCATCAGGTCGTCTTAGTAGGGACAGAAACAATTTGGTGATGGGAGCCGCATTTGCCATGGCTGATTCCAATTGTCAATAGCCTTCTTCAGGTCCACAGGTGGTCGGCGGTCAAAAGCGTACAAACTGGCCCTCTGGATAATACCAGACAAAGGTTTGAAGAAGTTTCAATCACGTCCATCAGAAACTTTTTAAGCATTGTGTTGCTGATGTAAGAAGCTTCCCTCGAGCAATTGACAATAACAGGGGTCCCATGACTCCGCCAGTGTGCAGAGTACGCTGGACCAGTCTCCTTGAACGGGGTTTATAGCTGTTCCCTGGCCCTCTTTATCAAGACAGAGCAGGACTTGCAAGTCTTCCAGGAATTGTTTTTTTTTCTGTTCAACAATTGCAGACTCTGCACATCATCATTTCTTTGTTTGAAACAGAGAGAGTGGCATTTTCAAATTCAGTTCACCTTCAGTTCCTCGGGTTTTGAAAGCCCAGTCATGTCTTTCATTTGCGGCTGACCATAGAGTCCTTTGGCTTCACTAGCCTCCTTCAGGAGTTTGATGCTGTGGACATAGATGATGCTTCCTCATGAAAGAGAGGGAAAATCCCAGCTATTAACCTTGGTCTGACATTCTCTGCTGATCGGTCCTGTAAGAAAAATCCAGAATAAGTCACTTGGAAATCTCACAGCTCTTCTTTCTCTTCAAACACGACTGTGTATAGGTGCTGGGGCTATGTACCCTCAGATGTCCTTGTGTGGGGATTTCAGCAAACGCTGGCCTCACCAGTCTAACATCCGTCACCAGCATATTCATCGATGAAGGACACAACAACATAATCCTCCAGAAGCTGAACAGTGGTGTCTTTCGGAACATCCACGTGGAGATGTGGAGGGTCCCTCTCCCCCCCCCCCCCCTCCCCCTTCCTCGTCCCGCCCATGTTGTCATGGGTAACATGACTTGTCAGTGCTACTGAAGCGCCATGGAACTCCAGGTGTCCAGACTCATCAGGGTTGTTCACTGCGCTAGTCACAGATACTCTCTGCTTGACATCGGCAGGCACAACGACCCCATCCTCAGCCCACCATTTTGAGACAAGATTGAAAACAGGGGAGGAGGTGGGAGGGGGGGGGGGGGGGGGGGGGGGGGACGAAAGAAGAATGACAACGAATAATCAACGAAATGGATGATAAAGATGAAATCCTTCACGAGCAGCTTATGAGGACCATTGTACCCCATCTTGAAGACATAACTATTCATATCGCTTGCGCCAAGGCCTTTCGACCGCTAATTGGGACTCGTCACGTTGACAAGGCTGATTGTGTCAGTGCTGCCTTGGCGTGAAACGGAGAGATACCACAGTCTATAATTCTGTGGTATTCTCACACCATGTACCAGGGTTCAAAAACAGAATCCAGCAGCACCCTATACGCAGCCAGTGAAGGATAGATAAGTAAACTGAAAAGTTTTTGCTCGAAGGAAACAGGTTGCTAAAAAAAACTAAAATCATTATATGAAAAAGAAAAAAAAAACGTACTCTACCCGCAAAACATGAACAGACGATTAACAAGCCAAAACACGACGCATTTTGACCTCTTCTTCAGGCAAGAAAAGCAACACCCAGGATAAGCAAAATGAACGAGAAAAAAATAACTTATATCTTTGAATTCAGCACTTGAGGATCTATTTAAGGATGCTTGAGAGGTCAAAAGGTGACGGCAGTCAGAATTCCTTCAATGCTCATCTTGTGTGTGTGTGTGTGTGTGTGTGTGTGTGTGTGTGTGTGTGTGTGTGTGTGTGTGTGCGCGCGCGCGCGCGCGCGCGCGCCTTCAAGAGAACTAGCTGACGGTTAAAAAAAGAGACCCATAATTTGGAGAGAAGTAATTGATTCAGAACACTGCCGTGTTTACACAGGTAAAGATGAGTCTTTATCATAAGTGCATTTTTTACGCCCAGTTCAATGTGACGTAATCATATTCGTGTACAAATCCTGGTTTTTTTTCTATATTTTTTCAGTATCTAATGCAAAGACCACATGTTTGTAAATGTTTATTCCAATCTTGTTTGTGTTATCTTTTATTCTGTTAATATCATGATGTTCTTCAGGATCACAATTTCTCAAGTCTGTCAATAAGACCACTTCCTTTCTGCTGCATCTGTCCAGTGCGTTGATCAGGAGAAACACTGCGATGGGGTCAATGACTGTAGAACAAACCTTGACGAGAAAGGTTGTTCCGTCACAGAGTTCACAGTTAATAACATACGCCCTCCTGCTGTAATCAACTTTGACGTACCTGGAGGATTCAACACGACCTCCCTTCCTGCAAACAACACACAGTGCCCAGAGACCCATTTCCAGTGTCACAGTGATGGCTATTGTCTCCCTGTCTATGTCAGGTGTAATGACATGTTCGACTGCCCCCGATCATGAGGACGAAATTGGCTGTGAACATTACAAGACGTGCCCAGGGTTTTATCGATGTCGTGACAGTCACAAACACAATTTGTGTGCACGTGGATCACCTGTGTGATGGTCTGGCACAATGCTCACAGCATGACGATGAGCTGGCGTGCGACATTTTGTGTCCTAGGTCATGTGTTTGTTACGGTCTTGCCTTCATCTGTAACACCACTTTTCTCACCAGGTCTTTCCCAAAGCTACGCTACCTTGAAGCCTCTGGCAGCGGAATGGGTCCGAGTGACGTCACTCCCAACATGATGCTGATCCACCTGGGTGTGCAGTCGTGTGGGCTAAGCACGTTAGCAGAAAGTCGTTTTTACCGAATCTTCACAGTCTGGACCTTAGTGAGAATCGACTTCTCTCGGTCAACTTCAGCCACTTTGCAGGACTGCCACAACTTCGGAGATTGAATCTGGCGGGTAATCCTATGAATGTTAACATTTCTCATGTCCAAAACCAACATGTAAACCCAACACTGGTGATCTTCAACATTTCTCATGTCCAGGCAAAGTCTCTGAATATGAACATTCTGTCAACTCTTATGCCAAACATACAAGTTCTAGATGTATCAAGAAATGAAATAACAGTGCTGCGAGAACAAGGTTTATTTCATAAACTTCATTTCCTTAATTTAGAGGGCTGCCCTATAACCCATTTCACTGCTGACTTCATGAAACCCATGAGGAGTCTTGTGCGTGTTCTTGCAGACAACTTTAAATTGTGCTGTTCTGCTGTTCTACCAGACACTTTCAAAGGGGAATGCTTGGCTCCATCTGACGAAATCTCGTCGTGTGATGACTTGTTAAAGTCTGTTGCTTACCGTTGCGCTCTGTTACTGTTCGCTGTGCTCGCTGTTCTAGGAAACTTTGGTGGTTTTGTCTACCGCCTGTGTTATCATTCAAAGAACACCAAGACTGGTTTTGTAGTATTTGTTCTTCATTTGTGTGCTTCCGATTTTTAATGGGAGTGTACTTAATCTTCATCGGTGTGGCAGACCGTATTTATTCTGGTGTTTATATTTGGAATGAAACTGCATGGAAGAAGAGTTCAGCATGTAGCATTGCAGGTTTCCTATCCTTGTTGTCATCCGAGGTATCAGCATTCTTAATCTGTTTCATCACCTTGGATCGTTTCCCCTTGTGCTCCGTTTCCCTTTCAGTCAGATCCGATTTAGAGGCAGATCGGCTCACATAGCTTGTGTCATCATGTGGGCACTTGGACTTGCACTGGCAATGGTGCCTCTGCTCCCTGTAGCCTCACACTGGGGATTTTTTCCACCAGACAGGGATCTGCATTCCACTGCCTGTCACCAGAGCTGACTTCCCTGGTCACATTTATTCTTTCAGTATCATGATCATCTGCAACTTGATCCTCTCTCTCACGACTGGTGTGGGTCAGTTTCTTATTTTGGTCAGTGAGGACGAACGCTATATCCAATCAGCTAACAAACACCCATGCCATGGGCGACAAGAGTGTTCAGTCCCAGGGAAGCAGTCATCGCCATACGGCTGCTGTCCATTGCCATGTCCGATTTCCTGTGCTGGTTTCCCATCGGTCTGTGCGGGGTCCTTGCTGACAGTGGTGTCGTTATACCAGGGGAGGTCAACGTGGGAATGGCCATTTTTGTGTTGCCACTTAATTCAGCGCTCAACCCATTCATTTACACGATGAACATAATACTGGAGAAACGACGCAAAGCACAAGAACTCCGTGTTCTGAAACTGTTACATGCTCAACAAAAGAGGTAGCATCAAACATGAAATAGAGATATTGAACGGTTTGGTAAACAAAACGTGATATGTGTTAGTGTCTTTGTTAAAGAAAGCATAGTGTTAAAATGTTTTTTGGAAACAGATGACGTGTGTCAAAGTGTTTGAACAGTATACTGTAACAGACTATTTGGGCAGATTCTCTTCCCATAGTGTTTGAAAATGTAAGAAAAAAATCGCCCATTAACTAAATAAATTAAAAAAAAAAAAAAGGGGGGGGGGGGGGGGGGGGGGGGGGGGGGGGGGGGGGGGGGGGCTCTGTTTCACGCATTACTGTCCCGTGGCTCAAATGTCAGTTTTTTGAAAACATACGAGTGCAGTCGTAGACTGCTATGTCAAAATTGCTTCATGGACAAATAAACTAACAAAGGGAGAGAATGAGGGCTGACGTGGAACGCTTTCGTGTTGATTTGATATTTTTTGTTCGCTCACCAAACCTGATATGATTTAGCATCATGAATGTTTTTTTTTTTTTTGCTATTGATTTGCTACTGTACTTATGATATTTTGGTCATAACATTCGGCTCGATATTTTGTTTTATTTTATCACTGTTGAGTTAAAACAATTAATTTCTGAGTAAATGGTCCTTATCTACATGTTCCTTGCGAAAAAAAAAAAAAAGATCCACACCACCTCATTCACCCTTTATTCGTCACTACATTCACTAGCCCACTACACACTCGGCCTACCTGCCACTCGGCCCTTCGTTCAGTTGGTTAGTTACAACATGGGGGGCCATGAGAAGGATAACTGTTCTAAACCAAAACTATCACCCCGCACCCTACCTTGACAACCTTCTAACCACTATCCATTTGATGGCGCACAGCTGGGTAACTGTCCCATAGCATCTTTAACTCTGTTCCCTGTTTCCATTCTGTTCCATGTCTCCTTTTTGTTACCCGTTTCACAATTTCTA
>JADBJO010005479.1:105376-115376 GCA_016801955.1 Conus betulinus
TGAAGGGCTGAAACACGAAAAAGGTTCGTGTAAGTAACCTGCTTCCCAATTCAACATAGGAATGCCTTCTTTCTCTTTTCTTTAGGTTTCCCCTGTACCTTTCCCCAACTATCTATAGCTCACCTGGTTTTGACTGGTCAGCGGTGAAGACCCCTTGACCAACGTCCTGACAGGGTCGAGTCTCTAGGCCATCTGCTGGGGCTAAAACTGATTCTTTCCTCCCTCCTCCTAGTGAGTGCATACTCAGTGTTCAAAACACATGACCAGCACCTTACCAGCCCTTATTAAACTATCTTTCAGTGGTCACTTTCGCCCAGTGACCACCCTTGTTTACTTAATGAGTACTTCTCACAATTATTTGGGGATGCCCGCCACACTAGTCGAATATTCTTCCTTTTTAGTTGTGGAGAGGGGGAAATAATTCATATCACTAGACTACATGTGATGGAGCGTCACATGCCTTGATGTGAGGCTACGTCACATGACAATGACAAAGATTTAAAACGTCCACTGTGTAAAAACAGTAAGGAGGATGAGGTTCATTTTTGTTTTTTTTTACTGCCCAGCACGTAGTAGCTTCAGACAACAGTGCATTCTTTTAAAATTTCATGAATTTGCAAACTTGTTTCGACTAAGTGTACTTCGACATGTAAACACGAAAGAACTAGTAGAAATATATCAATTTTCTTGTATAAAGCGTTTCAGCTGCGCCGAGCTCCTCTCTCGTAAAACATCATCTTTAACCTGATAATTTGTTTATAATAAAGAACTTCTGTGAAATGATCGTTCGTTACCCCCCCCCCCCCTCCCCCCCCCCCCCCCCCCTTCATGACGGGCAATGGGCAATATATTACTAAAAACGTCTGAATTTGAACCGCTCTCGCTTTGTCCATGAGGTTCAATGTCGACCACAAGGAAGTACAGTACAGTGCAGGGAAGAACGTGACCCCATAGCCGTTCAAGCATCTCTACATTAGCGAGGAATCCAAACTGGTAATGGTGTAACAGGATAGAATGGACTACCACACGCAGAGGGATACCATGCCTGCGGCCAAAGTGTCAGTGTGTGTCTGCAAATCGTCCTGATCATACTTATGTAAGGAAACATTGTCATGTACATGCGTTCAGATGGTGCTAAGTGACGGCAGTAAAGTTGTGGAATGTTTGTATCTGTCCTTGAGTAGGTGCGTATTGATGTGTGGTGTGTGTGTGTGTGTGTGTGTGTTGTGTGTGTGTGTGTGTGTGTGTGTGTGCGTGTTGGTGTGTGTGTTTTTGTGGTGCGTGGTGTGTGCCTCTGTGTCTGTGTGTGTGTGTGTGTGTGTGCGCACGCCGCGCGTGCGCGTGTGTGTGTGTCGACCTGTAAGTGAGCATTAGGTTTCTTGCTGATTTCCTTGAGCAGCGTGTGCGTGTGCGAAGAGAAAGTGTTGTCCATGCAGGATGTCTTCATGAATCTATTTGGGTATGATTGATATAGATGACACTTAGCTTTACAGCTTCGCTTCTCTTCTTCAGTGCTTCATGAAAACTTAGATGCTATTTTACGTCTCTCCATTCTCGGTATGCTTTTCCCATTTGGTAAGGAAAACGTTAAGCTTATCGATTTATACCCTCAAGCAGATAATATACATTATGCATGTATTCTTCTATTCTCTCTCTCATCTCCTCCTCTCTCCTCTCTTCTCAACACACACAAACCTTATTCTCTCACACACCCACACACACCACACACAAATACTATCACAACTTCCACACACAACACACATCACACACCACACATCACATGTAGGACACTCCAAGGGGTGAGATGTCATCAGATCATGGATGATGAGAGATGATAGGAGAGTGGAGGATTTGGATGGAGAGTTGAGAGGGGTGAGAGAGTAGAGGAGAGGGAGCGATGGGCGAGAGGGGATGCAGACGAGAGAGGTGGGGGGTTTTGAGTTTGGGACTGAGGAGAGTGGTTAGACGGATGGGATGGAGGAGATGAGAGGGAGAGAGAGAGGAGAGTTGATGAAGGGAGAGGAGATGGGAGAGAGAGAGAGACGAGAGGTAGAGAGAGCGAACATCAAGGTGCACATTAGTAGTGTCCCTCCTCACTCGAACGTTCAAGATGTTCATATGCCATGCCACAGGCAGATACTTGTTTGTTGAGGAATCCCCATGTATTGTAATGGGCATGGATAGCATCGTAAAACTTGTTCGATGCTTGTGCACGAAGTAGTTTTTAAAATATCGTTACCATTTGTTCCCATTTGTTTCTTTCCATCTCCTTCCTCAGGTCTGTACGTAAGTATTGTCGTAGACCGTGTGATTGTCATGTGTCTGTTGGTGGTGTTGTGTTGTTGTTCGGTTCGTTCTGTTCTTGGGTGTTTGCGTGTGTGTTGATTGGTGGGGGGTTATTGTGTCGGTTAGGTTTGTCCGTTTTGTGTGATTTTGAAAATTTAAACGAAGTCTTACCTGGACGTTGAACTTGAATGCAGGATTATTCTGAGGGGGAGTTGTGTGTATATGGGGAGATGGGGTTTTAAAGGGAGAGAGGTTTTATATAACGTCGAGGACGAAAGCATCGCCGCGCGCGCACCGCAGACTTCAGCTAAGTAATGAATGCCCCCGCAGAACACAACTTCGGATAGGGCTGGGCAATGGGAGTACCTTCGAAGAGTCGCTAATGGGGGGTTACCCTGAATACATCTAGACACAGCGTCTCGATCGAAATATATCATCAACTATAACTCAAATTTCCAGGTAAGCCTCGTTAAATGTTCAAATTGATTCCTCGTCTGCTGATTTGTCAGACGCATGGCATGTGGAGATTTTAGCGTCGTAGGATCACACATTATTCTTAACACAGGGTCAGTTCTCTGAAAGGCTGATTCAGCTCATGTTTGCGAGGTACTACTTCCTTCGTCAACATTGTGTCACATGCAGACTGGAAAAAACTGTTTAGTCTTCGTTAATGATAGAACCATCATTTTCATCTTCATCGGTTTAATGATCCGGTGGTATATTCTTTAAAAAGTGTTCCTGTTTGACCATCTTCCCCCTGCTTGAAGGATGCTGTCCATTGGCACAGCTCTGGCGTAATGCTGCAGAAGTACTAGCAGCCCGAGTGTCTGTAGCCGAGTACTTCAATATGTTCTTTTTCCACCATAAGCAGCGCATCTTTTTCATAAACGAGAAATGGTATCTCTCTTCACAGGTGCAAAGGCTTTATGGCATTGATTAAAAAGTGCTTTCCCCAGTTCGTTAGTGGGCAGCTTTTTTTTTTTCAAAAAGCCGTCCGAAGGTGGTGAACCAGACACAAATCTCTTGTTTTCCAAAACAAGGTATGACTAAAGTGCTTAAGTGAAGTCCCTGGTTGGTGCTTTGTTTTAAAAGAGAGCTCTATACAAGTACACATTTAGACTCATGGATTTTTACATCATCAACAGTAAAGTTTGGAGAGTCTGTCCTCTCTGACCAGAGAGTTAAAGCAAGTAACATTAGTGTTCTGAGTGTGAGTTTCATAAAGCTGAGCTGTTTCTGCATCTGGCCACTGTGCCAACATATCAATGACTGTTGTCTACATCTCATGTGTCACAGTAATTTGGGAGTGACGGTCGATTGTTGAACACACCTTTGCCATTTTTATAGACTACAAAGATGTTGACCTATTGATTTCTGCGTTATCGGGATAAAGGCATACTTAAAACAACACTCCTAGCTAGTTAACTGTATATAACTAGCACCTGCAGCATACAGTCTGCCGCAAAAAATTTGCCACATGTACATGAGTACAAGTTGTGATTTTATTTCTGCTTACAAATTTCTGCCATTTTTGAATGCAGGTGTTGTAAGACTATGGGTGCTGGGTCTTCAAAATCCAATAATTAGGAAACAACCGAATTTCTTGAACACCAGTTGAGACAGTTTTCCGAGAATACTTGCAGACAAGCAGGTTTAGGCGATGTTTCTGAATGACAGGACGAACTGCTCTGAGGTCGCTGGAAGGTGAAGAAGACGGCGTCCTGCACCTGAGTTCTACTGGAGGCAGCAGAGAAGCTTTTGAGGAACAGCGAACCACAATGTGGCCGGCCAGTTGGCTACCCACAGTTATCCTCCTCTGCAGGATTCTCTCCAGATCTTGTGCAGCTCCCATCCTATAATGCTGAAAGGTGAAAATGCATAATAAATAATAATAATAATAATAATAATAATGTGCGGACTTCTATAGAGCGGTTTCCGTGGTCTACGACCGCACTCACCGCGCTTTACATGAAAACATAAAAAAGATACAACATACACGAAATACATAAGCTTATGTCACCATGAACAATAACGTAAAAGGTTTAAAATGATACGAAGCCATTAGAACAATAAAATTCACACATCTAAGATTTATAAGCTCATTTGTAAAACGATATGTCAAAAAGGACAACCCGCACAATCGTGACGGTATTTTAGGATAAGTAAAGGTATTGGGCAGAAACCCAGATTCGGCACAATGTTTCGGGTATGTAACAACAACGTTGTCAATGATGACACGGATCCAACAATTGTGAAACAAACTGTGAACAGAGCGACAGATCTGAAGTGATCGTGAACAAACCGACTAACAAAACACCAAACACACACCATTACAACAAAACTGTATCACACCGGTATGACCCAAATCACCCCGGCAACCAACACACACATGTAGTGCCGGGTATTGTAGATGAGTAAGTATGACTATCGTGAGTCCAACATGGTAGCCAAGGATACATCAACAGCCAGAATCACGGTACATTACAAACCCCAAACCGACACTTATGCATGTTCGAGTGGATCACACAATGAAAGTGTATGGATGTCATCACAACTTCCCTTCAAAGAACACACAAACAAATCACCCAAGTCGTACAATCTCCAGCCAATTGCTAACAAAAAGTCTCGTCACAATGATGGTTAATCAGCTACAACTGAACTCATTGTTTACAGCAATGCTAACACATGAGACTGATGATGCAGGGGATGCGCAAGGTAGGGCACTGGCAGACAGAATTTATTATGTTTGTAAGACAAAATAGACATGACAAGACCAAGAAGGCGAGATGATGATGGGTTCTGGATGTGCACAGAACGAACATTGTGTTTGGGCCATAGTCGACGATGGAGCCATTGTGCAAAACTTGGTCGGGTTCATTTGCAAAGACGTGTAGTTTGTAGAGCCCTTTCCAATTTCTCCCCGCCCCCTAGCCTCTGCTTCCAACCTAGTTTTTTCCCCCTACACCCAACCCCCACCTCAGCTCCCCCCTTTCCTTCCTCCCTCAGCCCTCTCACTGCCACCCTAGCGGTCGGCCGCACACCGTGTGTGAGTCCCAATAACCCGAACCACTAATTCATTGGCATCTCCCGCCTACACGCAGCCCTCACCCCCCTCCCTCTCTCTCCGTCTCTGCCTCCGTCGTCGTCTCTCTCTCTCTCTTCTCTCTCTCTCTCTCGCTGTGGTGTGTGTGTGTGTGTGGTGTGTCCTGTGTGTGTGTGTGTCTGTGTGGGTGTGGTGTGTGGGTGGGGGTTGGGGGGTGGGTGTGGGGTGGGGGGGGGTGGGTGGTGGGGGGGGTTGGGTGGTGTGGTGTGTGTGTGTGTGTGTGTGTGTTGTGTCTTTCCATCTTCCTCTGTCGTACTCTGTTTCTTTTTCTGTCACTGTTCTCTTCCTTTGTTCTTTCGTACCTGTCTGTCTGTCTGTCTGTCGTCTGCTTTCTGCGCCCCCTTGTGGGTCTGGGGGGTGGCTGGGTGGTGTGTGCCGGGGAGTGGGTTTTGCTTTTCTTTGGTGGGTGACAAATCATATTCCAGCCCCGTTCCGGTGAAATGAGGGCGGTTACTGAAGGGAGTGTGTTTGGGTGTCAGAAGCCAAACGATCCCCATTACATACATTGATTAGGGTCCTTTTGTTTGTTTTTAGTGGGGTATTTTTTTTAAAACAATCATCACCAGCCCTACCTTGAAGCCTTGGGTTAGAAAGGGCGGGTGTGTTGTGTGTGGTGTGTGTGTGTGTGTGTATGTGTGTGTGTGTGTGTTGTGGTGTGTGTGTGTGGTGTTTGGTGTGTGTGTGTGTGGGTGTTGCACTACGGGCATAACAGTGCTCAGAATTTCTGCTGTCCCACTTGAAAGTAATGTGGGTGCTGGATATCAAGCACTGAGAGAGAGAAGTTTTTTTTTTTGGAAATGGGATTCGGGCATGAATTCACATTTTCACCTCTATAATGTTCTAGTGTTGGGGTTCACTGCTCCTGGAGTGAAATCTGGACTTGCACACGTGTGCATCTGAAAATATTTCCCCCCCTTAGGGGTGAGTTTCGGACACGGGTTTGCACCCCTCCCATCCTGTTGTGATAGGGGTATCGATAGATGACATGGTGCCTATAGTCACTCGATGGGGTTGTTCATGAATCATCCCCACGTCGGGTTTAACTGGGGTAATTATTTTCAGAACAGTGGGCACGATGATAGTTCTGGTGTTAGGTCCGGAGAGTCCACTCTCACATGTAACGGTCACATGTGTTGTGATGTTTCCAATGTCGATCATGCGCAGATAAAGTGGCCTTTTCCCCCCGCTGTGTGGAGGCGCCTGTAGTTTTTAAGGACTCACCTGTCTCATTTGCCCTCACAGAATCTGTCATGGATACTCGTATTGATTTGAAGAAAGAGACGTCATCTACCAACAAGTGTCATGCCAGGCCTTTGGTCGGGGTCTGCTCTCAGGAATGATGATGATGAGGAGGAGGAGGAAGAGGAGGGGAGTGAGGCGGGGTGTCATCAGGTTGTCTGGTAGAGGAGGAGATGAACCAGGGGGATCACAGGAGGAGACAGGGGAGGAGAGGAGGAGGAGGGAGAAAGGAGAGATAGTAGAGGAGGATGGGCGGAGGAGGAGGAGGGAGGAAGGAGGAGGAGGAGGAGGATCATCACCACCATCATCATCAGCATCAGCATCCGCAGCAGCACAGTTGTGTGGTGGGGGGGGGGCGTAAGTGGTAGCGGGTCGTGCGGGGGTGGGTGTGTGGGGGGGGTCGCGTGGGTTTGGTCGGGGGCGGTTGCGACAAATACAGGTGTGGTGTGGTTGGGGGGGGTGTTGTTGAACGGCGCGGTGGGGACGACCGTGGGTAGATGGCGGGGGTCCCGTAGGGGGGCGGGGGGGGGGTGAGGCGTGGGCCGTGATGTAGTTGCGGTGTAGGCTCTATTATTAGCTGCTCGCACAAGCGCGCGCAGGGGGGGTGGTGGTCTGGTTGGGTGGGGGGTGGGTCGGTGTGGCGTGGTTGGGGTGCGGAGGGGGCGGGTCACGGGTGGGCTCGTGTGGTCTTCGGGTGGTTGTGGCGTCGGCTGGCGGGTCGGTCTGGGCGCGCCGCCGGGGGCGGGGGGGGTGGCTGGTGCTTGCGTGCGTGGGTGGGTGTTGGGTGTGGGTGGTCGGGGGTGGTTGGGTTGGGGTGTGGGTGGGTGCGGTGGTCTGGGGTAGTTGTAAGGGACGGGTTGGTAGTTGAGTATTCGGTGCAAGAGACACAGGGCACGGGTGGACCAGGCAAGCCTATGATATGGGTTTGTTTGCAAATGCCAAAAGGGTAAAGAAAATGTGGGCTCATCAATCAAAGAAAAAAATCATTCAGGCAGAAAAAAAGATTTAGGAACCGAGTGGATGACCCAAGAATTAGGAGACGAGCAAAAGTTCACTGCACGGAAGGTCGGATTTCAGGACGGATTTTGTTTTTTTTTTGAAAACAGAATTGACACTGAGAAGGACACTATGGAAAAGTAAAGGTAAAGTATTGCTGGGTTTTTCTCTCATTTAGAAATGTGTTTCAGTCTGGTCTGAAAAAAAAACTGTTTTTGTTTTTTTTTTTTTTTTTTTGTTTTAATATATATGACAGATAAATAGCAGAAACAATTATGCAAGATGAAGGTGTTAGTTCTCTACCTTTTTAATGCGAACAAAATATGGTTTGAATAAGGAACATCCATAGAATCTCATTGTCCTGCATGTAGACAGGGTTATGGGTGACGATAAAGAGCACTGTCTGTTCCTCTGTACTGCAATATAATGAACTGCATGCAAATTGTTTTATAATTTTTTTCCAATTAGATGATAAAAACCTAAAAGACAAGTTTTGTTGCTGTTATGTTTTTCATCAGATGGCGATCTTTAAGGTGGGTTAAGCTGTCATGGTGAGGATGGGATCTTTTAATTATAATCAGTTTTGCAAAATTGAATGTGGAAGCACTGGAATTAGACCAGAGGAAAGGATAAGTGAATTTAAGAGAATGCACTATGAGAGAGAAAACAATAATTAACAACACCATTCATCGCATGGGGACGAGATCATTAAGATGCATATCATCATTTCACTCAGTGTGTTGAGTCAGTCTTGCATTTCTCTTTGTGTTTTTTGTTGTTTGGTTTTGGTTTGTTTTTTTTTATTAACTGAATTACTCCTGTTTGCGGGGATATCCGGAGATGTTACAATTTTATGTGGTTATGTTAACGATTGATTTGATGCACACGTGGACACGTGGAATAAGTGGGTACTATTTGTTTGCAATGAAGTGAAGAAGTGAATGTTATTGTCCTGTTAGCCCCCCCCGCCCCCCCCCCCCACCCCTTGAAATGTTGTTGTCCGATCTCTAGCCCCCCCCCCCCCCCCCCCCTCCCCCCCCCCCCCCCCCCCCCCCCCCCACCCCCCCCCCCCCCCCCCCCCCCCCCCCCCCCCACATGTGCCCACCCCCCCCCCCCCCCCCCCCCCCACCCCCCCCCCCCCCCACCCCCCCCCGTCCCCCACAACCCAACCCCCCCCCACCACAACCCACCGTGTGCAAGCATCCTCTTCTCCCCTCCCCCCCCCTCCTCTCTTCTCTCTCTCTCTCATTGTCCCTTCGCGTCTCAATTGTCTGTAAACGATGAATTTCGTGATTACAATCAGATGGTCCTAGAGTATCTTTTACTTTTAATTTGGTACAGATGTATGTTTCGTCATGGATGCGGGGGTGACATGAGTACATTTTTGACTGCAGATAGAATGCAGTGGTGCAGTTTCCTTTCTGACTG
Source organism: Conus betulinus (assembly GCA_016801955.1). Taxonomy (NCBI): domain Eukaryota; kingdom Metazoa; phylum Mollusca; class Gastropoda; order Neogastropoda; family Conidae; genus Conus; species Conus betulinus. Next base: position 114,429 of record JADBJO010005479.1, read on the forward strand.
CTTTCCTTTTTTTTTTCTTTCATATGTTATGTATGTGCTCGTTATATTTTGTGTGTGTACTTTTGCATCGGAACAACCGTTAAATCCCCCCTCCCCCCCCCCCCGCCCCCCCCCCCCCCCCCCCCCCCCCCCCCTTGACATGACGGCCAGTTAGGCCGTTGTCCATAAAACTGTCCATGTCATCTCTCCCCCCCTCCTCCCCCGCACCCCTCCCTCCCTCCCCCCCCCTCCCCGTCCCCCCGCTCCCACCCCCTCCTCTCTCTCCCTCCTCCCCTCCACCCATCCCCACCTCTCCCCCCCGTCCCCCCCTCACCCCCCCCTCTCCTCCCCCTCTCCCCCCTGTCCCCCCCCTCTCCCCTCATTCCTCCCCCTCTCGGGGTCGCCCACCTCCTCCTCCCCTCTCCCCCTCTCCTTCCAACCCCCCCCTCTCTCCCTCCAACCCTCTTCTCTCTCCTCCCCCCCCTCTCCACTCCTCCCTCCTCTCCCTCTGGGGTCTCTGGCTCTCCTCCTCCCACCCCCTCTCCTCTCTTTCTTTTTTGCCCCCAGGTTGGCTTTTAATTCCTTGCTACCCCTGAATCGAATCATTCTGCATTTCAATCTTGTTTTTTTGTTGTTGTTGCTGTTGTTATTATTGTTGTTGAACTTAGCGTTTTAAGTGTTTCTGATGCCAATAGTAAAATAAACATAGTATGCACGGGTGGTAAACACAGACTTTATGATAACCAGTCTAGTGACCTGTGCACTTTGCAATTTCCTCGGATGGCAGTAAACGGTGCTGCTTTCAAGACCAATCGGTTCAAGGGAGCAAACAGCAAGCAGCGATTGAGTGTCTTGGTGAAAACACTGAAGCCACAAGCAAGCATTCGGACATGATGTCAGAGACAGAACAAACCCAACACCATTTAAATCCAAAAACAACTCGGACTGGTATCAATGTGTTGACACAAG
>JADBJO010005479.1:120376-122872 GCA_016801955.1 Conus betulinus
ACTGCTAATTTCAACCTCTCTACGGTTGGGACTAGAATCATTTAATTTAGTTCTATGTTGGCTGTCAAATACTTTTTTCTATGTTCCCTGCATGTGGCATCAAACCACGGCTTATTTTCATGGCTTTTGTCTGACTTTTGCTTTGTACCTTTTGATATATATTTTTACTTCTCCTAGAGTGTCTTTAGCTGTTTCTAACAGAATTTGTGATAACAATGTATAGGCATCGGCAACAGAAGCGTTTTCATTGTCAAGTATATTGTGTAATTCTTCTATGTTTTTAGTAAGTAAGTTTTTTCTTTAAACATCTCACTTTTAGATGGATCGCACTGCTTAATGTTTGTATAAAACAAAGGTCTTCCTGTTTCTGGACATCTTACACTTCTATTATTTTCATTGGAATTAGAACTTTGATTGTTTGATCTTCTCCACGAAATGCTGAGAGATAAAAGAATTGGACTGTGAACATCAGAAAGCATGGCGTCAAAGGGATCAACACTAAAGTCAGCAATATGTGTAAAAAAATATGGTGAACCCACAAATAATCAATCACGGTACATCCACTACTTGTGCATCGACCAATACCTGCGTCTCTGCCAACTCTCCCATGAAACATGAACAAATTCTGTGATTTGCAAAAATCAGTAAGTCGATAACCATAGTTATTAGGTCGACGTACATCCTGAGAACATGTCGCAATAGGGATATCAAAACCTTCAATACACAAGTGAAAACCATCAGCAATAATATCATTGATATTTGTGTATCAAGCTTCAGAAAATCGGCCAAACATTTAGCATAAGCATTAAAATCTCTCATATAAGAAGCACATGGCAGTTAGAATCATGACGTGTAAGACTAGATTCCAAATCATTTAAACAGTTAACCGAACCATAAGCAGTTCCCTCTGGGGGAATTTAAACTGAACCGACGAGCAGATCTTTATCATAACCTGTCAACAGTTTGTTGATTTTCAACCACAAAACACAGTCAATATCACCATTGGCTTCAGGTTCCAATACCTGAATAGAATCTTCATATATTTTTTTTTATAGGCAATGGATATCCCCACGGATCTTTGATATGAAAGGTATTTTCAACTAAACAAAGCAATAGAGTAACCAAGAGCACTAAAGCAGTCCACTAAATAGTCAGAGTCTTGTGCATCAGTTCTACTTTCGGTGAATGTTAATATGTCAAACTGGGGAAATATAGTTCGTAAATCTTTAAACTGCAAGCGACTTCTTAGTCCACAAACATTGAGGGGACAAGAAAGACACACTACATTTAGAACTAGAAAAAAAAAAAAAAAAAACAACTTGAAGAACACTTCAAACTAGAAACACTGTCAAGGCTTGAATACGGATGTACATCACCACGTCCTCCAGCAGACCCCTATGGCTCACAGACAAGGACGTGCTGCAGCCCAAGGAACTGGAAGTCCACATCGACGCCCAACTTGAAGAGGCCGTCAGGGCTGTCCACCATTACAACTTACGCCCTCTCCTGCCCAGGGTCTTCTTCAGCTCGCACCGAAGTCTGCCATCAGGAGTAGTTGAAACCTTGTCCACTTTGCCCGACATCTTCACCAGTTGAAGAAGTCTGCTACGAAGGACAGTCAGGTCGTCGTTCAGATAGACCCTCTTGTATTGTTCTTTCTTATGCAGCTCCTTCTTCTTCCTCATGACGTCGCCTTTCACACGTCTCTAAAAAAACTTCACAAGCACAGGCCTACACTTGCCTCTAATCTCTTGCCGTTCCTATGAACAACAGAAATGTCCAAGGCCTTTACTTCACATCCTGCCTCTTGGAACAGTGTCGCTACCTTTTGATCCAGGTTCCTCTTCTTCTTCTTCTTCAGGTAGTAGATTGCTGATCCGCACTGTTTCCCGCCTTGTATATTGTTCCTGGCGATCCAGAGAGTAGTGCAGCTGCAGGTTTGATTTCTGCACTTGTTGCAGAATTTCCGTGTTTTTTTTTGAAGACAGTGTCCATAACTCCAGTGATTACCCTCTCTAAACCCCTTCACAAACAAACTTCCATTTGTTTGGCAATCACTGGAACTAGAATTTCGGCGACGCGCATCGCAATAACATCACTGTCAACATTGACGTCGTTCTGGTTCTGGTTCTGATTCTTTCCTTTCGGCGTTTTCTTGCTGCTGATCTTCTGCTGGCACGGTTTCGTCACATTCAGTCTGTGCAAAATGCTCTCCTGCACCTCGTCACACACTCCTGCTGTCGACTCCCTCACCAGCTTCTGCACGACACTGTCCAAACTAGATCTAGCATCCCGCCACTGCACTGCAGAAGTAGAAGCCTCAGCCGACATTCTTGCACGATTCGATTCAAAAACCAAAACATTGAAAAATAGAGCACTCACTTGATCAAAAGTTTAAAAAGTGGCACAAACTGAAGTCCGGAATACTTAACTACTTGACGACTAAGGTTTCAAGTTTACGGCTATAACGGTAAAATAATACATCGGGTATTAGTC
>JADBJO010005479.1:129530-132030 GCA_016801955.1 Conus betulinus
AACCCAAACTCTCTTCTCTTCTTCTCTCTATCTTCTTCTCTCTCTCTCTATGCTAGCTCTCAGACTCTCTCTCTCCTCTCTCTCTCGCGGCGGCGCACACCTATTGCAAAAGTTTCAAAGGCACCATAATGTTTACAGCCAAATTGGCTAGACTCCACCCATTTTTCTGGGTTGGGACAAAAAACACACTATGCAATGTTAAAGGTAGATTTTTAGACAAAATTTTATCATGAAGACATTGAAAAAACGCTTTTGTTATGGAACATTCAAGTAAAAATGAGATACATTAAGGTTTTGACCACAGACACACAAAGGAGATGGTTTTAAAAAAAACCTGCCTAACCAACCATCCACCCGTATTCTGTGTGCAATAAATTTCGATTCGGAATAGAACCTGGCGGACTTATACAATGACTGTTGGGGGCAGTAAGATCCCATCTGTTTGTTCTTCTGAATGGCAACTTCAAGGTACTGTGTTTCTCTCTGGTCCCAGAGTGCTTTTGTCAGCATATTGTTTTATTTCAAGAAGCGAATAAGGAAGGAATATCACATAAAACTGTATTCGATTTGCACATTGAAGCCTCTTTTGCACAGGTATCAGCCAGTTCATTCCCTCGAAGATTGCAGTGACCGGGTACCCATAATAATGTTATTTTAGAACCTCGCTTCATTAACTGGTGAAAATTGAAAATAAATTTCACTGATGAGATCAGGTCGACTCGATGTATTTTGACGGTGTAAAGCCGTTAAAAGCAGACTTGGAATCTGACAAAATCAGTATTCTTTCTGGTAAGACTTGCATATCAAGAATGAAATCAATAGCTTTCATAAGAGCAAATAACTCGGCAGTGAAAATAGAACAACCTTTGGTGATATGAAATCTTTTTTCAATGTTAAGGGAAGGTATCACGAAAGCAGCACCAACCTCAGAAGTACACGAAACTGAACCATCAGTGAAAATATGCAGATAAGATTCATATTCAGTGTAAATCAATTCTTTAACAAGAGAAGCAAGCAAAAGTGGATTCTCATTTTTAGTAATATTACCATAGGAATAGAAAATATCTGCTTGTTTCATCAACCAAAGGGGGAAAAGGGTATTTGGTTATTTTTAACAATGTTGTCAAACGAAAAAGTCGCATGCATGTAAAAGAGGAGACACATAATCAAACAATGACGTATATGCCCTTTTATTCCGTATCTCTCTAGAAACGTAGGTGCTTTCATCAAGTTCAGAGGTAACTGAGTTAGGGACTGTTCTTGCTCGTGCTGAGTAGTTACAAGCACAGAGCATCCTGTTCATTTAAAGGCAAAACTCCTGCCTCTCTGTACGTACATATATCAATTGATGCCCATCTTGGAAGCCCCAGAGCAATTTTTAAATGCTAAGGAATCAATACTAGTTAACTTATGTAACTCTGTCTTTGGTGCAGTAAAAAATACTTCTTGACCATAACTTACAATCGAACGAACTGTCCCTAAGGCGACATGGATAAGATTGGATCCATGATTTATTAGAGGGATTCCAGTTAGGACACGCAGTAACGCAATTTTCTTTCTTGCCTTTTTCACGAGATGATTTATATGTTTACACCAGAATAGTTTATAGTGAAAAATAACGCCTAGAAATTTTACTTGCTTACTTGGGAAATGAAAGAATCACCTATTTTTACTTTTACAGCATCCCTACCTTCAAAATCGATATTTTTCTTTGTAAATATATATAAAAAACCGATTTGTCCGTTGATAGGTTAAAACCGTTTGAATTCAAATAATTAACAAGTTTACTGACCGCAAACTGAAACTGTTCAACAATTTTATTACGCTTGATTTTGTTTTTTGTAAAATTACAATCTACATTTTTCCACATTGCAATATCATCTGCATAAGCAGCTAAAGTTGCCCCCTTTTGTGTCAATCTGGTTAAGATCATAAAGCATCAATGAGAAGAGGATTGGAGAAATTACACTTCCTTGAGGGACACCCATGTTAACATATCTTGTACTTGACAGCACACCATTTAGTTTTACTTGTAGCGTTCTCCCAGATAAAAACGATTGTAAAAAAAATGTGGAAACGACCTTTAATCCCAATTTCATGAGCCTTGGACAATAATTTAAAATGCCAAACGGAATCGTACGCTCTATGAATATCAAAAAACGTGGCTAAAAGTGGAGTGTCGCTTAGCCAAGGCTTTTTTGACGTGTGAAGCTAAAAGACTAACATGATCAGTGACACCCCTCCCTTTTCTGAAACCAGCTTGAAAGATTGGCAAAATCCATTCTTTTCAAGGAAATGTTCTAATCTGAATTTCATTATTCTCTCAAAAAGTTTTCAATGTGAGGAGTCAAGAAAATGGGTCGAAAATTAGAAGGTTTTCTTTTTGATTTTCCTTGTTTATGGATAGGTACAACTGTTGCTTTCTTCCAAAGCATTGGCAGCTTTCCGGATTTCCAGCATAATTGGAAGAAACTCTAATAATTTTTTCAAAAAACATTGT
>JADBJO010005479.1:142030-154530 GCA_016801955.1 Conus betulinus
GGGTACCTTTCTCTTTAACCGCCCTTTCACTCAAAATGGCACATGGGCAAGCACAAACCTCATGCAAGTGCACGTGCACGCATTTTCACTTTTATTTGTTATTGAGTGGGTGAATGAGTGAGTGAGTGAATAATGAATCATTGATTGATTGATTTATTCATTCATTCATTTATTCATTCATTCGTTTACTCATTCATTCATTATTAATTGATTCATTCATTCCTTAATTCATTCATCGTTGATTGACTAATTGAATGGTTACTTGATTGACTGATTCACTCACTTATTCATTCATTCGTTTATTTGTTCTTTTCTTTTCAGTTTCATTTTCCAGCTTGTTCATTTGTTTCGGCAGATAGGTTTCGGAGAAAAAATGCTTCACACATACATAAAAAACGCAAACGGTGGAATCTCCCGAGTGGATGCCCAGAGAGAGTGCCAACAAAACGGAACCTCTCTGGTCAGATTAGAGACTGCTTGGCAGATGGTGAACTTTGTTGACATTTTCACACGCATCAGTATTAAGTATGGCATCAAGAGTATGTGGACTGGTCTGACAACTACTGCGCATGGCCGAGTGGAGTCACGTCAGAACGCTATGTGAGGGTCCTTATTTTTTTGACTGGGGTCTTTGCTTCATATCCAAATGCCTACTCAATTGTACCTTGTAAAATGTACCCATCTCAGCAAATGTCAGTGGTTATAATGACGACATTTGTTTGCTTTTCTTTGTTTGTTTGCTAGTTTGTTTCCTTGTTTGTTTGTTTGTTTTTACAGAACATAAAATCAAATCGCACACGTGTGTGTGTGTGTGGTGTGTGTGTGTGTGTGTGTGTGGTGTGTGTGTGTGTGTGTGTGTGTGTGTCTGTGTGTGTGGTGTGTGTGTGTGTCTGTCTGTCTGTCTGTCTGTCTGTGTATGTGAGCGTGAGAGCGAGAGAGAGAGAGAGAGAGAGAGAGAGAGAGGAGAGAGAGAGAGGAGAGAGAGAGAGGAGAGAGAGAGAGAGAGAAGAGAGTGAGTGGTGGTCGTGACTGGTCTCTGACGTTCCCTCACCTTATTAAGATATATGATTATCATAATACCTAGGGATACAGAAGGTATGGACAGAAGCATTTACGTCTTCACAACCAAATTGCACTTCTCGCATAGGCACATGCACTCTGTCACTCACATTGCGAACGCCAAAAAGTTGACAGAAAACCAATAGCATTCCGTACAAAATGATCAGATTTGATTTGATTTGAATCAAATTTCATTGACGTGCTGTTGCATTTTTGCCTTGACATTTCCCAAAATGACGTAGTCTGGAACAACTCTTTTGCCGGTGTTGAGGTTTTTTTTAATGCTAGACTGCATCTTTCGCTTTGAAATTGGGTCTTTTTAACGAAATGTTCATTGCCCAGGTTCTCTTCTTCTTCAATGATTAATCATTACGTTCGGTGTCACTATAACACACACTAAAAACATGGACAGAAAACGGCCATACCATTGCTGACAACTGAGACCACAGTGAATTACAGTTTCCCTGTTAACTGATGTGATTTTTAACCAGAACAATTTGGGATCATGAACTGAATCGCAACTTTTTTTTTTTTTTTATCATACTTGCATTTCTCGGACTTCTTCGCGTGTGCGTACTCTCTTCTCTCATTTGCATAGTCTTCTTTCTTCTTTCTCCTGGTACTGACTGATTTACATATTTAAAATCTGTTCAAAGTCACTTTCCCCTTTTTTTTTCCCCAGCTGATGCTCTTTATTAAATCAGTCATTATGATCATTTCCTTTTTTTTTTCCAGTTTGTCTGTACTACGTAGGCCGCCACCTCGCACAAAGCTTTTGTAAATAGATCACCCCCACTATTGACATCAGCTGCTAACATCTGGCCAGCTTTAGCTATCATCTCCATATACTTGATACTGTCTAGCTCTTCTTAATATATATCTAAGCTATTTCATTATTCCACAGAATTCGTTTTTCTCCCACACTTGCTGCTTTAATTTCCTAGTTATAACTAATGCGATGACCATTCACTCATTTCATTACAACTGGCGAATGCCAAGAATATAGAGTAACTGGTGTGTGAAGGTTGTTATATTTGCACAACTCTCAGAACAAGAAACCAATCAGGGATACTTTGTTGCTGTGGAGATTAAAAGAGGTAAATGTATTATTGGTATCACTGGTACAATCTCCGTTCAAAATGGTCAGATCAAAGAGAGAATATCTCCACCTTCCTCAGTCTGATCAGAGTTAAAACCTGGCACATTGTCTGATATGTTCTCTGCCTTTGTTCAATGTGATCTCCTGGATTAGTGTCACCACATGAAGTACAAATCCTGTCTTTTCTAACGCACTGCGATACGTGGTCTTCTACAATTACGCTGCTGTCTTTCAATTCAGCTATTGATAAAAACAATATATCCTTTAGGTGCAACAGAGCAAGCAATCAACATTACATTGTTATCAACACTTAACACATTCTCTCCTCGTTTCAGTTACTACGGTGTTATCCACTTTTATTTCTCTTACATACGTAGTTTTCAACACCATTCCTCAAGAGTATTGAGAGACCTCCTGAGTATCTTGATAGGAAAATTTATGAGCAGGAGCTTCGGGTATCATGTTAGAAAAAAAAATAAATAAAAATAATTATAATCACAATTTGAATTACAGAAGATTTCTGCAAGACAATGTCAAAAGAACTAACATACTTATTAAACGACAACATTTTTTAAAAAAATTCTCATCAATTTCTGTAAAAGCCCACTCGAATGGATGGTCAGGCCTGTCCTATTGCTCCCCCCCCCCCCCCACCCCCCCCCCCCCCCCCCCCACGCAATGTCCCAACGCTGCCACTGTCAACATTTGGGGCTGACCTGTTGGACTGGTTTATCAAAAAGCTGTGTAGTCCTGACTGTCTTCCCGTCACCTGGCGGAACGTGACTCCGTGCACTGTTGCTGTGTCCACTGACGTCACGGCTGAAGTCCCTCCACTGCCCGAAGGTTGACCGGTACATCTCTGCTGATGACGTCAGAAGACACCAGGAATGAAAGGACTCCTCAGCCAATCCGCTCTGCCGCAGGGAGCTGACTGACGTCACGGCATTGTCATTGGCAGGGGACTGCACTCTGCAATTCTGATTCACGTTGGCCCTGATCTCCCTTGTCTGGTAACTGAGAGGTTGTTATCTACGCGCCGTGTACCCCTGGTGTCACCACTTTGTTGCCATTGGTGCATAACTCCTTGGGTCGGGAGCTTTGGTGCCTACCACAATATCCCACTTCAAGCATTCTCGCTCTTGCCTCCTTTACTGGCCTATAAGATAGTGGGATTTTGTACGTGAATGAAGTCGTTAGTGACTCGAACATCGTTTTTTCTATTTAATGTTGAAAATCACGAACAGTCAAAATAGTCATTGCATCTCTCCATCGAGAAAACATGTATATCTATAGGTCGTGGTTGTCCTTGCTTGCTGTATCCAATTTGTTGAGCTCTAACAATGCTGTCAGGTAACCAGATCCTATTGTCTTTCTCTATACTGTTCAATTTGTCGAATACAGTGAAAACTCGTGTGTCATTCTGCTGTATCCAATTGTCGTGGTCTCACAGAGTTGTCAGGTAATCAGAACCTATTTTCTTTCTCTTTACTATCTCAATTTGTCGAATACAGTTAAGATACATGTGCCATTCTGGTTAATGTGAGAGATAACAAACATGCAAAGATGTTCTCTTCTGGGATATTCTCAATTTTACACATAAGATGTGAACATCCCGTTTTATCCCCTTTCTATTGAAAAACATATTTCCTTTCGGTTTCTTTTACAACTAAAAGCATTTCGTTTTTTCTAATTATATTTCTTTGTATCTGAATGAACTAACAAAAAAGTTCGACAGAGAAAGGAGGAGATATCAAAACAGAGAAGAGAGAGAGAGAGAGAGAGAGAGAGAGAGAGAGAGAGAGAGAGAGAGAGAGAGAGAGAGAGAGAGAGAGAGAGAGAGAGAGCTTTCTCCTGACGCATTTTCCCAGGTACACAAATACTTTATGCTGGGAACGTGGTGTCGTCGTTTTCTTCTTGACCGACGAGATGATTTCTTATGCACCGCAAGAAAATTTGTGTTTTATATATGGGGGGTAAACGTATTCCGAGACTGTCCCTGATGCACTGGCGCAGGGATTTGTGTGTGAAGACCCTTCTTCCTCAGATCATGACCGTATTCTTGAACCTGTCACACTGCCTGTCCCAATCAACACGACTGTGTCTGATGTTCACCTCGAAATCTGCCCCATGCAGCACCTGACTCACCAACTACTGGCCTGTGACGTGAACAGTCAGTGCAGGGGACTGGAGAACACTGGGACGTGGTACAGGGCGACTTGCAGTATGCCCAGGGACTGGCACGGCCCTATTTTTATTGTGATACATCAGGAGAGTTTGTGCCATACAGTCTGGTGTGTGATTTTCAACGGGATTGTTTGGATGGGCGTGACGAAAACTTCTGTGAACGTCCCATGTGCGAGAAGAAATGATAGACTGTGGACACAGACAGGTGCGTGTTATGTTTCCAGGACACTCTGAATCCCTCGTTACTGTTTGTTTCTATAAATTCTGGTTGGTCTGTGCATGTTACGGATGGTGAGCGGTTTGTGTTTTGCTGTCTGACTCTCACCTGAAGACGTTTTTAGGCGTGTACGTCTTTTTCCCTACACACACCAACACTTTACGAACACAGAACTTGGTTAAGTCGCATATCTGGGGAAGCCTTCGAATGTAGTTATGGTAGATCACGTTGATAAAGAACAGTATATTAACAGAATCAAAGAGAAATTTAATCTTAATAGAAAATTACTCTCATTAATGCACAGGTGGAAACTTAATGCATTTAAAACAAAATGTAATGTAAAAAAACGTAGTTTGCGTATGTGGAAACAAAATTACTCCAGTTCATATTGTTTCATGCAATGACATGAAAAAAATCATTCCAGTATTGAAGCAAAATACTGTGAAGGCTATTTTTCAGTCTCCAGTTTTAACGTACGAATTCTTTGTATACTTTAGAACGCACCCTATTGGAAAATACTTAAACATTCTTTATTAACTTTATTTGCGGGGGATAAGGAAGGAAGGGGGGTGGGGTGGATAAAAGGGGGGGGGGGGGGGGGGGGGGGGAGGGGGAAGCAAAGGTTTTTTTTTTTTGTTTTGTTTGTTTGTTTTTTTTCTTTAATACTATCATCCGTTTTGACTTTAATTGATTAGTTAGTTGTTGGTTATAAGTATTTTGTTTCATGTCAATCTTCTCTCATGACTTGTGTAAGATATTCACACACTTACACATCCACAACTCTCACTCACACACACACACACACACACACACACACACACACACACACACACACACACACACACACACACACACACACACACACATTCGCGTGTACGCGCACCCATACATACATACATTATGTGCACGCTCGCAATTACTACGGTACACATTCACTTTTTTTTTTTTTCCCATCTACTCACTCCATCCTTATCCACTTTTCGACTCACATTCACTCTCTATAACTTCCTACTGACACCCTATGTCTCGTCAAATCACAAGATATATATGAAGGGGACAGTTAGATATTTCAGGCCTTTACGAAGAGTTGGAAAGTACCGAACCACCCGTAGGAAAAAAAAAAAAAAACTTCATTAGTACAAACCCTAACTTTAACTATTGGAACATACCTGACTACCAGCGAGCACCTGCCTTCAGTCTCCCTTCAGCTCTTCTGGATACGTTGCTCGGCCGGTAGCTCTTTGGAGACTGAAGGGAAATCCTCGCTCACCCGACTTACACAAAACACAGGTGAACAGCTGTCAGGTTAACAGGTCAACCAGTTTTCAGGTGTACCTGTTCCGATTCCACCCTGTCCCCGAAATTTGGGATCAGACAAAAATACGGTCCGCCACAGTGCACCACAAAGATATGTAAACATGGCTCTTGATTCTGAATCTCTACATTTTAGTTCTGTGCTTCATCCTCTATGAACTGTAAGAGTAATCTACTCCCACCACTTTTTTGGCGTGACCCAGGGGCACGTCTAGCTCTGCTTCTTGTCTTCCATGTCATGATCCACGTTCATGACAACACTTAATTACTAGCCAAAAGCATGCAAGGAAGTTTTTTTTTTTTTTTTCATTTTCTTTTTCATTTTCGTCCTACAGTAAATTTGCAAGGACTTTAATGAGAGAGAGAGGGGGAGAAGAGAGAGAGAGAGAGAGAGAGAGAGAGAGAGAGAGAGAGAGAGAGAGAGAGAGAGATGGGTGAAGAAAAAGAAATATACAATCATTTGATATCTGTACGTCTCTTGTAATGCAGGCTCCATAGCGGGTTTCTTTTAACTTTGTTGATTTACTGACAATTTCATTTACTTGTGTGTGTGTGTGTGTGTGTGTGTGTGTGTGTGTGTGTGTGTGTGTGTGTGTGTGTGTGTAAAATATGAAATTGTGTGATCGAATCATTAGCCTTTACGCAGTTTTGCATTGCGTCGACGATGTCAGCAATCATAAATGCTGCGATAAAACCACAAGTCACTATGCTGCGACAAAACCACAAGTCACTATGCTTCGACCAAACCACAAGTCACTAGCATTGCCTGAATGGTCAGGTCCTCCCACAGGATAAGTCGCCCACTTTACTTAGGAGTCACATTTGACCCCAGGATGACTTGGAAACACCAGAACAACAAGTGTGCAGAAAGAGCTAGGCTACGTCTGGCATTAATGAAGAAGTTATCAGGAACTTCCTGGGAAGCCGACCACAACATCCAGAAGAAACTGTACCTAGGATGAGTGAGACCTGTCCTACAATATGGTACAGCTGCCTGGGCCCTGGACGAGTGAGACCTGTCCTAGAATATGGTACAGGTGCCTGGGGGACAGCAGCCAAGACCAGCCTCGGCAAAGCTGCCAAGGTCCAGAACCAGGCGTCCAGGATCATCACTAGCGTTCTCAAATCAACCCCGATCCAAGCCATGGAAACTCTGACAGGTCTTCAGAGCCTTGAAAGCAGGAGAGATGCCATAGTCCTCACCCAGGCTGCCAAATGCAAGAGGATGAAGAATCACCCCATGAACAAAAGAATGTCAGAGCCAACCAAGTGCAGACCGAAGCGCAGCAGTTTTGTGCACAACGCTCGCAGACTCGAGAGACAGGGCCCTGAACTGCTACAGCAAGGGAAACAAGCAGATCCCAACACACGGCTCTGTACAATCCCAGGCATTCTCACAAAGGGCACACAGTCAGAACCAGAGAAGAAAGTATTAGCCCTAGACCATATGGAACAGGCACATCTCAAGGAGCTGTAGACGTATGCATACACGGACGGCTCAGCAGAGAAGGCTACAGAAACAGAGGTGGAAGAATATTCCTAACCTTGAAGGATGGAACACACGTCCGACAAGCCATCCCCACTGGCAAATTCTCTACGAACTACAAAGCCGAGGCAGACGCGCTGCAGACAGCAGCGGAGACACAGTGTGTGAACAGAGAGGCCATACATCCCAAAGTCGTCATCTTCTCTGATGCACTGTCAGTACTGAACGCTGTCTAGAACCCAAAGAACAAGGACCTCAAGCCCTTGTCTCTGCCCTTGCCAGACTGCAGCAGGCCACTGAACTAACATCATTCAGTGGATACCCTCACACTGCAACATAGCAGGCAATGAGTAGACAGACCAACTGGCGAAGGAGGGAGGACAGCAGCCACAAGAGGAATAGGAAATCTCCTATGAAGAGGCCAAGACGATCATCAAGGAGAAGCAGAGGAAAAGATGGCTTCAGCTACATCCAGAAGAAGAAGAACTAGCATTGCCTTGCTGATCTTGCTGTCAAGTTTCAAAGTGCATCACAACTGGTGGAGAGCTTTCAGCACCATTCCTACAAACAGCTTTCTTCACGGTGCTCATGGCTGCCTGTGCTGTCTACTGATGTGCTAATTTTAATGAGAAATAAAGAACTTTAGTGTATTGTATTATACTTGATGGATACCCTGTACCTGCTCTCTTCTCGACAGTGTGTAGATGTTTTCCAAGCGATGTAATGGGTTCAATGACTGCATAACGAATTACGACGAGAAAGGTTGCGGCACCAGGCCCTTCATATTTGCAAAGGTTGTACCCCCAGCTGTGATCAACTTTGACAAACCCGGAGGGGGTTAGTGTGACCCCTCTGCCAGAAGCCAGCACGCAGTGCCCAGACACTCATTTCCAGTGTCATGACGATGGCTATTGTCTCCCTGTGTATGTCAGGTGTAATGACATGATCGACTGCCCACGCCCATGAGGACGAAGCTGACTGTCAGAACTACAAGACGTGTCCAGGGTTTTATCGATGCCGTGACAGGTACAAAACAATCTGTGTGCACGTGAATCACCTGTGTGATGGTCTGCCACAATGCCCACGGCACGACGATGAAATGAACGGATCTGCAGCGCTCCTTGTCCTAAGGTGTGTGTGTGTTTTTGTTATGGTTTTGCCTTTTTCTGCAACCACACTTTCCCTCTCAGCTCTTTTCCACAGCTACGCTACCTTGAAGCTTCTGGTAGTGGAATGCAGGTGAGTGATGCTACTACTCATAACACCATGCTCATCCACTTGGGTGTGAAGGCTTGTGGACTAAGGAAACTGACAGAAATCATTTTACTCAATCTTCACAGTGTGGATCTCAGTTGGAATCAACTTCACTTCATCAACTTCAGCCACTTTGCTGGAATGCCACAGCTTCGGATATTGAACATGGCAGGTAATTCTGTGGCTGGTAGTTTTTCTTATGTCCAGAACTGTATGTACATCCTTCACTGGTGATCTTCAATATTTCCCATGCCCAAGCTGATTCCCTAAATATGACCACATTGTCAGCTCTCTTGCCAAATTTGCAAGTTTTTGATCTGTCACGGAGTAAAATAAACATTCTGCAGGGGAAAGGGTCGTTTCCTGATCTTCACACCTTTGATTTACAAGGCTGTCCTGTAAATGACTTCACTCCAGATTTCATGAAACAAATGACAAAACTCATGTACATGTCTGCAGAAAACTTTCAAATTGTGTTGTGCTAGTATATTACCAGACACTTTTCGAGGCCAATGCTCAGCCCCATCTGATGAAATATCCTCATGTGATGACTTGTTGAAATCTGCTGCTTATCGTTGTGCTCTTGCAGTATTTGCTATGTTGGCTGTTCTGGGAAACTTTGGCGGTTTTGTCTACCGTATTTACTTTATGTCAAAAAGGGTCAAGACTAGTTTTGTGTTGTTTGTTCTTCATCTGTGTGTTTTCTGACCTTTTTCATGGGAGTGTATATTTAGTCTTCATTGGTGTAGCAGACTGGATTTATGCTGGTGTTTATATTTGGAAGGAAACTGCGTGGAAAAAGAGCTCTACTTGTAGCATTGCTGGGTTCATATCCTTGTTATCGAGTGAAGTGTCAGCATTCCTTATCTGCTTGATCACTTTGGATCGATTCCTTGTGCTCCGCTTTCCTTTCAGTCAGATCCGGTTTGGAAGCAGATCGGCTTCTGTAGCCTCCATTATTGTTTGGACAATGGGAATTACGCTGGCAATCGTGCCTCTGCTACCTATCACTTCACACTGGGAGTTTTTCCACCAGACAGGTATTTGTATTCCGCTGCCTGTCACCAGAGCTGACTTCCCTGGTCACAGTTACTCCTTCAGTATCATGATCATTTGCAACCTGATCCTCTTCCTGACGATTGGTGTGGGTCAGTGTCTTATTTACTGGTCAGTGAGGAGCAATGCAATGTCTAATACGTTGCCAAAGACCAAAGACGTTGACACACACAGTGCCCAGTCGAAGGAGGCAACTATCGCCAGACGTCTCCTGTCTGTTGCAGTGTCCGATTTCCTGTGCTGGTTTCCTATCGGTCTGTGTGGGGTCCTGGCTGCCAGTGGCGTCGTCATTCCAGGGGAGGGTCAACGTGGGAATGGCCATTTTTGGTTGCCACTCAATTCGGCACTCAATCCGTTCCTCTACACTTTGAATATCATCCTGGAGAAACGGGCGCAGAAAACAGGAACTCTCCGATTTCTTTCTAAAACTGTTACGTGGTCAGCAATACACACCGAACGCTTGATTTATTGACAGGAGTGACACGTGTGGTTTAGATCCACAGAGCTGGTCATTGTTTTTTTTTTTTTTTTCCACTGTATTATTCTTAGTCAGATTCTCTTGTCTTGGTGTTTATAACAAGGTGGCGTTATAGTGTGGATCTTATTTTTTGGTAGCTTGTAGTTCAAATTTTGCTTATGAAGACAACAATCAGTAACAGCGCATTTGGAAATTCAGTTTTGTACACTGTTTGCACATGTACCTTCCAGGGGGAAAAAGGGGGAAGATAAAGGGTCAATTCAGCTCTTATTCTCTCACCCACCCGGGCCATTATAGTGGTAAAAAAAAAACTTGTTAAAGGAAGCAGAATAAGAATAAAAGGAAGAAGAATACAAACTCTCATTCTCTCTCCCCCGTTACTGGCCGCTGCAGGGGTGCATTATACAAGTCGGAGCTAACAGTATAATTGTTTAATGCAAGCTCGCATTGTCCCTTGTGCCTTACTGTTTAATGCAAGCTGTCATTGTCCCCTGTGCCTTACTGTTTAATGCAAGCTGTCATTGTCCCTTTGTGCCTTACTGTTTAATGCAAGCTGTCATTGTCCCTTGTGCCTTACTGTTTAATGCAAGCTGTCATTGTCCCTTGTGCCCTTACTGTTTAATGCAAGCTGTCATTGTCCCTTGTGCCTTACTGTTTTAATGCAAGCTGTCATTGTCCCCTGTGCCTTACTGTAGGTATACGTCACAGCTGGCCGCTACTAACAATTTCAAAGTTTAATAACAGTTTGGATTTTCTCTTTCACCTTTGGATCTCTCTCTCTCTCTCTCTCTCTCTCTCTCTCTCTCTCTCTCTCTCTCTCTCTCTCTCTCTCTCTCACACACACACACACACACATACACACACTCGCACGCACTCTCTCTCTCTCTCTCTCACACACACACACACACACACACACAGAGGCACACACACACACACACACACCACACACGCATTCAAGCACCGCACATACACATGGACACACACACACGCATGCACACGCGCGCGCACGCACACACACACACACACACACACACACACACACACACACACACACACACACACAAGGCTCTGTGTTGGTTTTGGCCGCCAATGTTGGTTAACATTGTACTCTGTGATCTTCCAAAACACATAAGCAAAAATATCACAGCTGTGCAGTATGCTGACGATCTGTACATATGGATGAATGCATGAATAAGGACAAATAACCTAAAAGAACACTTCATTACCACAAAAAAAGAACTTTACCTCACTGAATTAGACATTCTTGGTAGATACGCGCTTGAGAACGATCTTACGTTTTCTTGTGATAAAGTACATATGGTGTTATACAAAATGACGCTGATACAGACGAGTTTGCCTCTTTTAAAATGGACGCAGTCACACTAAAGTACAAACCTTCAGTTTTAATTTTGGGGAGCATATTTAACATCAGAATGAATGTGGAACTTTCATGTTCAGTACCTTCCGCACGAAGCTAGAAAAACACTAAACGTTTTCAAAGTTACCAGTTAACAAAGCTGGTGTCAGATTATAAACACGTTAAAACATTTAGCCACATCACTGATCAGATCAAAATTTTGCTATGTACAAGAGGCTTTATTCAGTGCTCCTAAACACCCGTTACAAAAGCCGCAAAGCATAGATAGCAAAGCCTATAAATTATGTCTTGGTCTTCCGTTCCATGCTTCTACTTACCGACCTTATAAGGAAATTAATATTTTACCATTAGACGAACACATAAAGCTAACACTTGTATAATATGAAATGAAGTGTTCGACGCTCATAGGTGTGAACGAAAATGATATCGCTTTAAAACCTGAATCTCATTATCAAAATAGATATTAGACTATTTCGTCATATTCTTCCACTGGTTCTTATTCAGAAAATCTTTTGAAAAAGTAGAGTCAATTTTAAAGACATTAGCAAAGGTGACCTTGATTTTTCTTCCAGCTTGGGAAAGAAAGGGGGGCACATTTTGATCTCGATTCACACCGATGATGTGAGCAAAACTGACCAGCCAAAACTGTTGTTGTATTCTGTATGGATGCATATGTGATGGTGTGGGGGGGTAAGGGGTGTGCAGTTGAAGACAGGCAGATGATGGCGGCAAACCAGGAACACGGCCCTGGGAGCACTTCTCTCCCTCTCAGCGCACTGAGCACTCTCTCGGAACACTGTCTGGGCACACTCGGTGACACTCTATGCAACACTTTCGGGAACACTGCAGGGAACATTGCTCGCACTCAACCCAGCGCCTCAAATATATACAGCTTACCCGGACCGCAAAGAAGACAACGCAGCGCCGCACTCAAAATGAGCCTCGCGAGACAGCAAATGACAAAATCTGTGCTAT
>JADBJO010005479.1:159530-161121 GCA_016801955.1 Conus betulinus
TGTACAAATCTCACTACAAGCTTAATGTATGAAAAGAGACAAGCAAGCGAAAGACTGCATTCCTTTCACCGAAGTGCACACACACACACACACACACACACACACACACACACACACACACACACACACACACACAAGCACACACACACACACACACACACACACACACACACACAAGCACACACACACACACTCACGCAAACACACACACACGCAAACTCAGACACAAACTCTTACACAGCCCATTTTAATTTGCTTTTTGCGTGTGTGTGTGTGTGTGTGGATTGGTTCATTTTTTAGTCTAATATCACCATTGTTGTGAACAGACGTTAAATGAAATCAATCAAATCAAATCAAAATCAAATTGAAGTGCTGTCGGAAAATGTTCAAGGTGAATGGCACCAGTTTTGCTCCGATAACTCAGTTTGTTCGCCAACAACACTAAATTTTAGGGGATTCTGTGAGGGGTGTGTGTGTGTGTGTGTGTGTGTGTGAAGAAAAAACGGTTTCATTTAACGCTCATCTTGCGCCGAATTGGATGAAGGTTAAGAAGAGATCGCTCGTTCATTTTCGTTGTCCTGAGTGTTATGTATCTTGCCTGAAGGAGACCTACGAGGTCGAAACGCGTCGTGTTCTGTTTTGTGATTCGCTTTTCAACTTTTTTTTTAAGGGGGTGGGGGGTGGGGGATGGGGGGAGGAAGACTTAGCATTAAATTTTCCAGATTTGTTTACTAAAACAAAAAGAGCTAAGTTTCAAAAAGTGGACTGAGGGCGGAAAGGGAAGCAAAATTTAGAAATGCCGTCAATGACACAACAGACAAACAAGAGTACAGGACAAAACACCTCGTGTCTTGCCCTGCACTGTGTTCGTCTGTGTCCTTGGCGGTAACTAACCCCATGTCTTTGTAGATTTCACAAGACAAGATGTCAATCGTACTGAGGACATGTCTTTTTTCTGTTTGACAACGTCACACGCACGTGCTCACACATGCTGATGGTTTTGCATTGTACGCCATGTTGAGCAGCCGTTGCCGTTAGGTACATTTCGATAGATCCCCGTCTCGGTAGATCCCCGTCTCGATAGATCCCCCACTACATGTGGACGAATTTCCGTCTCGATAGATCCCCGTCTCGGTTGATCCCCATCTCGGTAGATCCCCATCTCGATAGATCCCCGTCTCGGTAGATCTAAAAACAGTAACGGGGACCCATCGAGACAGGAATCAATCGAGACGGGGATCCATCGAGACGGGGATCCATCGAGATGGGGATCCATCGAGACAGGGATCTATCGAGACGGGGATCTATCGAGTGCCCCCCCCCCCCCCCCCCCGTCCCGAAGTTCATGCACACATGTCCCAGCAAGTGTGGACTGGGTCTTGAAGCAGGCTTGGTAAGCACCTCTTGGGGAGGCTGAGACAGCACCGCGTCAACAGTAATAACGGTCTTTTCATGCTGCTAGCTCTTCATCTGCTTGAGACTTCACCCTCCACTCTCGTCGCGCCAGCCCGGAGCGTGTAGTGTGTGTGTGTGTGTGTGTGTGGTGTGTGTGTGTGTGTGTGTGTGTGTGTGTGTGTGTGAGAGTCTGTGT
>JADBJO010005480.1:12500-25000 GCA_016801955.1 Conus betulinus
ATGCGTTTCGACTTATTGGGTCTTCTTCAGGTAGGACAAACAACGCCCAAAGCAACAGAAATAAAGGACGAACAAACGGACATTTATCTGTTCGTACCTTGTTTCCATTGTTTTGAATGTTAGTTGTCCTGCTCTGCTTGAAGAAGACCAACTGTCGTAGCTGTCGTCTGTTTGTCCCTTTGATTGGCAGCTATGTTATTCTATTTTTGCTTTTATCAAAAGAAAAAGATACACCCAAAGGAGAAGGTGGGGCCCAGAGAAGTACAGTGCTCAACTGCCGAACAAACCAGCTGGGAGCAATCCTGCACCACCCTTGGAAGCCTGCTAAGGCTTTTTCATAAAACTCATGTTCTGATAATGCGAAATCTTTTTTAGTTTACAAAACTAGACTGTTCGCACACACTACATTTCATAGAACTCATGTTCTGATAATGCGAAATCTTTTTAGTTTACAAACTAGATTGTTCACACCCACTACATTTCGACTTCTTCCAGGTTCTTAAGTAAGTAAACTGTTAATTTACAGACATAGTTTGCTTTACATCCGGTGAATTTCGACGAAGTCACGTTCTTGACCGACTTTGTTTTACGTTTATCGAGTATCGACGAGCCCCGGTTTACTGCTACGCGAATTTTTGATTCATAAACCATGCTTGTTCATAGCCGTCGAGTATAGACAGACAGGCCCCAGTTCTCAGCTATGTCAGCTTTTAATTTACAAACCTTGTTTGTTCACGTTCATCTAATATTGACGAGCTCCAACAAACTTTGGTGTGAAGTAAGAGGGGGAAACAAGTCCATATCAAGAAACAGATTTCGATCTCGGCAATCACGCTTATTTTAGCAGAAATGACCATGAATGCTGATATTGCACACTATTCTGAAAAGTGCTTACGAAACTTATTTCATATCTATACAACACCAAAACAAAACACAAAAAAAAAACACGGTACGCTTTACATCGACATTACGCATATACACACACGAAAATGCACCTAACACACTACACGCGTGTAGCTATTCACTAATTATGATGCAACAGTCAAAACCAAAGACAATAGATGTATACACGCGTCACAATATTCGGGTATACATATGTACATATTCATTTACATAATTAAATGTATCACACATGCACAGACGCTCATACTGCTTTCATGAACATAAACACACTCAGGCTTATTGATAAGAGAAAAGATGCGCTTTAAGGTCAGACTAGGGGAGGGGGTGGGTGGGAAGGGGCTTCACTTGACATGTCCTGTATGTATATACAGAGAGAGAGAGAGAGAGAGAGAGAGAGAGAGAGAGAGAGAGAGAGAGAGAGAGAGAGAGAGAGAGAGAGGAGAAACAGACAGACAGACCGACAGATAGAGACAGAGACAGAGACAGAGAGAGAGGGGCACACTTCACAAGTACATAACCCTTCCACTGAAATTAAACCGTGTTTTCGAACGCATTTGTAAGAATGCCATATCCTACAAATAGAACACAAAGTTCAGGCATGCCATTTCCATACTATAACCCTTCATTTTAATTAAAACGACTTCTTGACCTATAAAGGTCTCAGATGATACGACTTTTTGAACGTTTTTTCCCCCATACTTTCAATATGCACTGTTCTTGGATTTTAATTTGTAGAATGTTATTTCTATTTTCTAAGTCAGCTGTGTAAGGGGTCTGAATTTTCTTTGAGTTTCTGACAATATTTTTTTTTTTTCTACTCCCGGGATTCGTTGACAAAAAAAAAGAGTTACGAACGAATTCCTGGTGCAAAGAAACTCATTTTCTGGGTTGTCTACCGGTTGGTAAACCCACTTTATAATAAATGTAAATGTGTGTGTGTGTGTGTGTGTGTGTGTGTGTGTGTGTGTGTGTGTGTGTGTGTGTGTGTGTGTGTGTGTGTCACAGAGAGAGAGAGAGAGAGAGAGAGAGAGAGAGAGACGGGGGGAGGGTGTTCTTTTAATCGGGACTACAGAAATCTATCAAAGCTGGTAAATATTAATCACCGCTTCTATGTCCAGCTGGATTGCCGGGGTTTTTTTCTTTCTTTTTTTCTGTTTTTCTGTCTTCAGCCTTCGACATCATCATCCCCCCCCCCCCCCCCCCCCCCTTTTTTTTTTTTTTCTTTATGTTTACATACTAAAGCACTGCTCTACAATTCTGGTTCATATCAGTTGAGCTGATATGAATTACTGGCAAGAGAGAGAAGGGGTGGGGGGGGAGAGGGAGAGAGAGAGAGAGAAAGAGAGAGAGGGACAGGCATGCAGACAGACAAACAAAAACAAGAGCAGCCACAGAAAGAGACAGAGACCAAGACACAGAGACAGACAGTCGAAATAAGCCACAGAGAGAAAGGGCGCGCGGGGGGGGGGGGGGGGGGGGGGGGGTAGGTGTAGGGAGAGAGGGGGGGGGGGGGGGAGAGAGTGAGACAGACACACAGACAGACGTACAGAGGGATGGACGTGCACACGGACGGACAGAAGAAGAAGAAGAAGAGAGGACGATGAAGAAGAAGAAAAAGAAGAAGAAAAAGTAGAAGAAGCAAAAAAGAAAGTCAATGAAGAAGAAGACCTTTCTGGCCCAGGTCTGAAAAGATAACGTTTATCTCCCTTCGGGTGCCGACTCCGCGAAGCGCGAACGTCAAACAGAAACTGGTTTTACAGACACAACGGCGTGGCCCCCTGACCCACATCATCCTTCCATCTGATCATCTCCACTAGGGGCTGTGCTAATCCTTCCGTACTCCACCCGGGACCGTTCTTGCACGAAACCGTTCGCAACGTCTGCGGCGGAACAGGTGTTCGCTACCTGACACACTACACGCGTGTAGCTATCTGCAGCTAGCTAGTTGGATCCTGTGAGGCAACTTCTTGTTGTTGTTGTTGTCGTACCCTGGCTAAAAGATTCCAGGAATCATCCAAACAGCCAAGTACTTGAACACTATGGTACAAATGCATCAACTGGGGATGAGAACATTACGTGTGTGACCGCTTTTGATTACCCCGCCACATGGGCAGCCACACTCCGACTTCGGGGAGGAGGCAACTTGGAAAGTCGGGGTCCTATTGCCCTTAGACAGCCTGGCAATCGCAGAGACGTTATAGCGTTCGGCAAATCATGTGGTCAAACGTATACATCAATATGCACTAATGAAAGAGAGATGATAAACAAAGACGATGTTAAAAGGTTTCAAATTTGGCAACATTTTATCAGCACAATGGCATATTTGAAGCGTTTGGCAAACAGTGAAATAAACACTCGAATCGTTTCCGATCAAGCCATTAACAATCCATCAAACGGTTCACCGATAATAAAGGATAAGGGAACTTATAAGTCATCAATAACAAGTCAGTTGTATAATCGAACGAGCTGGTTTCTTGATGCAAGTCAGGTCAAACCACCAGATATTGCTGTCCACTCGGTTTTGTGGTGGTATCCAGTAGGCCTACACTTACCCACACCAGAAACCTTTGGATCGAGTCAGCGAGGAGATCACGACGAAGACAAAGACATTTTCTGTTTAAAGACCTCCTCTCCCCACTCTGTGGAAATGGGAAGGCTATCCTACCTGTTGCACACATCACGACATTGTGTGTTGTCTCCCTTTCTTTCCAAAACATGCGTTCTCGGCAATCCTAGACAAAAGGCAAATGCTGTTGATCTCCCTTAAGTCTCTGTCAGCCATCTGTGACTGGAATACCCTTGGGGACACACTGAACAGTGACCATTGATCTATTTTCAGTTAATTTGTCTTTACTCATTTTGTTACCACAAGGATAATTCAGGCAGCCCCACGACTGACGTCACGGTTTTGGCGCGGCGCAGTGTTTACAAAGTAAGGTGTTTTGTTTGTTTCTTTCTTACTTTGTTTTTGAGCTGGGGGGGGGGGGGGGGGGGGGGTTCTATTATTATATTCATCAAATTAATTGGGCAAACGTTTTCGCAAAAAAATGAACCCCATACGACGTGTACATCTGATCTCAACAAATAATTACCAATCTCCTTTGTAGCCTTTACATAATCTAGAGTCTGAATCGGCTTCTTTCTGTTTAAGATCAACCTCAGCATCAACACAAATAAGGTTAGCGTTTCCTTCACAAGTCGGAGTAGAAGTGGATTTCCAGGACTTCTTGACATCCCCCCCCCCCCCCCCACCACCACCACCTCTCCTCCCTCCCTGCCCTTTACTTCTTTTTCAAGCAGTTGCACGAGTTTTTGGTCGCAGGCACGGGAGACAGAATCTCGAGAATGAATAGAAATAAAATCCTTATATCAGCTAGTCTCTGCATTGTTTGTGTCTGCAAAGAGCTCTCTCTCTCTCCTCTCTCTCTCTCTCTCTCTCTCTCTCTCTCTCTCTCTCTCTCTCTCTCTCTCTCTCTCCCCGCTAAACTCGCCAACGCGGCAAAGGTTCTTCAGGAAAGCTCTTTGCCATAAACTCTCATGGAAGCGACGAACAGAAACTCGTTGATCAATGCCAGATTCACTGGACGGAGAAGCATGCAGCTCTCCGAACGCCGGACCTGGCCCTACGCAGCTGTCCACCGTTGTTAAGAAGCAATGGAAGACCTGGAATGCCGATTTCACAGCCAAATTCTGACCATGTGCTGATGTCTTAGATTTACCATTGGGCGTGCAGAATTCTTCGTCTCCTTTAAAATACACTAGGACACTTTCTCAGATAATATCCAGGGACATGCTGTGAAACTCGAGCAGAAGGCACCAGATACTGTCGATATTTATAACACGGATTGAGAATGTTGCGGCATGCTTGACTGATCTAAGGGGAGGACGTTAACAACCAGCTCAAGATGCAATTTATGGAGGCAAGGGACATGACTACTGAAGTCGGAGAACAAAAAAGTCGTGACGCTAAGGACAACAAGTCGACAAATACTACATGACAAGGGACCTGGTTGTTGAGGATCATTACACGTGTTCTGGCCACGCCGTTTCTGAAGGTCCGAGTTCAGCTCTCGCTTCAAGAACACCGAGGTGGCCCATGGGGGGCCCGTGCTGGAGGCTGAAACGGCTGCCAACTACGACAACATCCGTCAGCCATCAAATGGTAGTCAAGCACTAGCCACCCTGTGGGGATCAGACCTGCCGAATCACATGGAGCTGCCAGCAGAGTTCCGCAGATGGTGTGTGAAATGGAAATACGAGAAAGCTTCAGGCTTTCGTTTTCTATTTGATGACATAATCAGGATCCGTACTCGCAGATGTATGTTATTTACTTTGTTTTGTTTTTGGTTCAACCCTGAAACTATGATTTTTTAACGCATCATAAATTACGACTTAAATCATGTGCTTTTGAGTAAATCAATGGATGTCGTACAGAAACTCGACAATATACTCCCAGTTCAACAAAGTTGTGACAACAATCACTGAAACAACAACAACACCTGATACTGAAATTTGATGCAAAATGTTAAGGAAGAAATCATTGTTCAAAAACCTTACTGTATGGTGACCAAGAAAGACAACCTGGCTGGGGGGCGGGGGTGGGGGGGGGGGGGGGGGGGGGGGGGGGGGGGGGGAGGGGACGGGGGGGGAGGGGGGAAGAGAGGGAGACAGAACTCGGTTTTCCAAAACAATCAATATCAGGAGTTTAACATCTTCAGTCAACAGTGGGGAGTTCTGAGCAAACAAAGCATGTGTCAGCAAACGTGCCTTCTGCAACAGGACAACTGTGCGCGCCAATCCATTAAAAGCTAGAACGGCAGTCGGGAGAGTGCAAACCTCCGCTACCGTTTCTGCTAATCAGACCGGCTCCTTCATAGTGATAAGTACGGTTGATGAAGGCTGGGACTTTGCCGATCGGGTGTTGCTGGTATTCCAGGGGCCGCGACAGGGGCCGGAGAGGCTCAGTTATCAACGTGTGTATGTATATGTGTGCTTGTGTATATATATATATATATATTATATATATATATATGTGTATATGTGTGCCTGTGTATATATACATATATATATATATATGTGTGTGTGTGTGTGTGTGTGTGTGTGTGTGTGTGTGTGTGTGTGTGTGTGTGTGTGTGTGTGTGTGTGTTAAAAATAGGATGGTAAAAGGAAGTTTTTTAAAATCAACAGATCTGTTCGAGCGCTGGCTCTCCTCAGGATCTTTAGAATCTTTAGATCCTTAGAATTTTATTAGGCATTTTAGTAGTATTCTTGATATATATATATATATATATATAAGAAGAAGAGAGAGAGAGAGAGAGAGAGAGAGAGAGAGATCAATGCGAAAGACACACACACACACACACACACACACACACACACACACACACACACTCACTCACTCACTCACTCACTTTATCAAACTAATATCACAAAAGGAAACGTAAATTTCAGAGGGTAACAGATGTTTTGTTTTTGCTGTCGTTGCTGCTGCTTTTGCTGTTTTATTCTGGCAATTCTTATTTTGGGCCCTGGCTGGATTCGAATTCACAACATCTGACAGCCAATTTTGCTGCACCCTGAGCCTTCCAAGCGCCGCAATCAGTCCTATGTCAGATTATGTCATGTCAAAATATGTCAGATTATGTCATGTCAAAATAAACACCACCCTCAGCTCTGCAGCATTCAATTTAAGAGGAGCACACACACACACACACACACACACACACACACACACACACACACACACACACACACACACACAGAGGGGTGGGATGGACAGATAACTACATGGATGGATTGATGGGAGATGAATGCATGGATTATATGTAGAGATAGACAGACAGACAGAGAGATGAACAGACAGATGGATAGATGGGTGGATGAATGGATAAGATAGATACATGGATAGACAGATACAAGGCACATACATGTACACATGGGTAGATAGACAGACGGATGGATGGATAGATGGACAGCCAAAAGACTGGTGATGTGTGTGTGTGTGTGTGTGTGTGTGTGTGTGTGTGTGTGTGTGTGTGTGTGTGTGTGTGTGTGTGTGAGTGTGTGTGTGTGTGTGTGGTGAGAGAGAGAGAGAGAGAGAGAGACAGAGACAGAGACAGAGACAGACAGACAGACAGACAGAGAAGGAATATGTTACGTGAAAAAGATAAGCACAAAATGTGATTTTAAAAAAACTGATTTGACACTTTAACTGATGCTAAAAGTAACAAACATGCAAAGATAAATCATCATGGTCATGTCATGTGAGAGTAACAATGGAGGGACAGAAACGGTGAGACAAGAGACAATACAGACAGACAGACAGACAGACAGACAGTCAGAGAGAGAGAGAGAGAGAGAGAGAGAGAGATGAGCCGGATGTTTTCATCTCATAAAACCTCAGCATTCCAAAAGCAATAATATTGTTACATGAATACTCTAGGAGAGGGAGGGAGACATACAGACAGACAGAGAGAGAGAGCGAGACAGAGGTCAATATAGACCAGAATTTAAGCAGTGTGGGTATAAGAAGAAAGTGGATATTACGCGAGTAAAACAACAATAAATTACAAACGACGTGACTCACTTCCACTCGATCTGGAAATCAGGGTCCAGAAAAAACATAAAGTGAAAGTCAAAAATAGCTTGTAAGAGCTGAAAATGAAATGAATTGGGGAATTTGTTATTGCCTTTCTCATGGAAATCAGGACGCGGAGCAAGAAACTTTGAGTTGAAGAAGGGATCTTTCGTGGGTTGGTTAAGTTTGTTATTACGTTTTTCGTGGAAATCAGTCTGGAAGAGAAACCTTGAGTTGAAGATATCTTTATGGAATCTTAATGAGTTGGAAAGTTTGTGAGTATCTTTGTAAAGTCAAACACAAGGAACAATATCCTTACCAAAAGAAAAACACAGTTGTGCCTTTTCAACGAAAACTTCCACTGTCAGATATTACCCTTACTTGAAGGTAAACATAATTTTGGATTTTCAATTAAAACACCCACAGTGAAATAATACCCTTACTTGAAAACAAACATGATTTTTGCATTTTCAACGGGAAAACATCCACTGTCAAATAACCGAACGTTTCAGCAAACGGCGGCGAATATTCTCACCTATCCGAAAGGCCAACGAACCAACACACCGTACTGGCTGTATTGGGTGACAGTTTGAACCCGTTCGTTTTCTGGCGAACGTTACGAACATTCATAACCAGCCTAAACATGACTTCAGGCCAACGGAAACGGTGACGACATACCCACAAATCGGCAACGTTTCTGTTCGGGGGACCCCGCGGACCCCACACGATTGCCTCCATGCAAACCCCCCACTGTTTCTGTTTCTTCTCAGCGTCACGCCTTCGGATAACTGTCGTAAACATCTCGATGATGCATCGACTGCAGGCAGCTCTTCAAAACAACCCGATAGCAAGCGGGGGAAGACGCCACGCTGGCTTGCTTGCCGCACGTACGTTTGTTACAGTGTTTGAGAAACAAAACGTTAGGGTTGCGTGGGGCTCATAGGGATGAAGAGTTTCCCAATGCGTCGGAGTTGAAATGGCTGGCAATAGACACACCTTTTTTGCCAATAAACATAACCATATAACATTTGAAACAGAGAAAAAGAAAAGCGGGGGGGGAGGGGGGGAGGGGGCTGGGTGGAGACAGCAGTGGGGAGGAGGGGGGGGGGGAAGTTGCAGGGCCGGATCAGTTACAACAGTGGGGGTCAAAAGAGGGTCTAACATTCCTGGATCGGTCAAGCTAGGTGTAAAAATGTGTCAAAAATGCCAATTTTTGCTAGCCGAGGAGGGGAGAGGTATGGAAAAAAAAAAACACCACCAACCCCGCTCTCCCTCTTGTCCGGCTTTGGACTGGTAAAAAAAAAAAAAAAAAAAAAAAAAAAAGGGGGGGGAGGTGGTTGTGACCAAGGGCAAAAAGTCGTACGTGAGACAAAACAGCCCAAAACAAACAGGGCAAACGAAACAAGGGCAAACACCTGGTAAGTTAATTAAGTCACCTCTGTTTATTACGAAAGATCCTCGGCGCAAAGTGGTGCCAACAACGTAATTAGAGCTTTGCGGCCGGTGATCCGCCGGGCAAAAGATGAACAGGAGTCTCGCTGCCTCTGCTTCCACGCCAACACGCTTCGTCCAACCAGGTTTGGCTTGCTCACATTTCACCGAATCACGTTTCGTCTGATTACGGTTCACATAATCACGTTTCACCGATTCACGTTTCACCCACTCACGGTTCACCTAACCACGCTTCATCGATTCACGTTTTGGCTACTCACGGTTCGTCGTATTAACGTTTAAACGAAGCACATCTCGCCTAAACATGTTTCACATAATGTCTCTCTCTGTGTACGCATCTATTACGTTTCATCTCAATCCGCAGGGGTGAGAGGGTGGGGAGAGGTGTTTGGGGAAGATAATAAAACTAGCACAACATAACGGCATTTCGACATCGCGAGCTTTTCAATTTTTATCACAAAATCAGAGATTAACAACAACAATAACAACTATAGCACAAAAAAGAAACAAATAAACACAAGAGAGATGGGGAAAAAAAAGGAGAGAAAAAAAAAACGAAAGAAGGAAACCACGCCCACCGTACTCCTACCAGTCCTCATCATACATCCGAACTCCCACCACCACCCCCACCACCCTCCTCCCGCACCCCTTTCCACCCCCACAGCCCTGGCAAACTCCTTTCCCCAAAAACTAGCATGGAAGAAACAGGTGTGTGGCCAGATCCCCCAAGAAAAAACCAGGTTAATTTTCCTGTTTCTGGCGGAGAAACAGGCCGATCCTGCCTGCAGGCGGAACAGCGAGGGGGCAGGAAAGTGGCCAGTGCTACATTTTACAGCCACCCAGGCGTCTACTCTTTTTCCTCGTCTCTCGTCTCTCTCTCTCTCTCTCCTCTCTCTCTCTCTCTCTCTCTCTCTCTCTCTCTCTCTCTCATTCATTTTCAACTTTCATCCCCCACCACCAGGTTTGCAAACACTCTGTATAGACTCACTTTCTACAGAATGGTATCATACCCCCGCCTTCGACATCCAAACGATTTTCGTTTCTCCCGATCACTGTCGCCATTCTCCACGAAACAGCCGCCATGGCATACCCCTCACCTAGCTCTGCTCACCAACAGGTCAACGCCGCAGCCCCTTCCGACCAAATCGCAGGAAGGTTTACAGGATTCCGCGAATCAAGTAGATACACATGTATTTATTATTCATAAATATTAAAGGCAGAGATTGAAATCGGAGTCAACTATCTGGTTTCTCATTCAATGTCTATTTGAAATCACCTACTTCACCTTCTATATAAACAAGGTAAGTGTTGTTTTATAGGGTTAAAAGTCAACAATTTTCATTTATGTTCAGACACTATTTTTGTCGCCATGTTCCAAAAATAGTAACGCTTTGTGATTGACAGCAAGAACGATCGGCAGATTCACCCATAACTCCCGGATTAGTCTAAATATGGAAACGTGACCGGCCGAGCGACACATTCTTCGTCTTCCTTCGGAAGCATCCGCCGGGTCCTCAGCTACCAAGACATCCGAGCAAGACTGCGCCTGTCATAAGATGGCCTTAGCAATACGCCCATCGGATCGCCGACACGCATGACATGACTGAAAATGAATTATAGGTGAGTCAGTTACATAAGATGAATTATAGGTGAGTCACTTACATAAGATGAATTATAGGTGAGTCAGTTACATAAGATGAATCATAGGCGAGTCAGTTATATAAAACTGATCCTTAAAACATGTACTTGTGGGTAAACTTACCGGACCTCTGCGGTCCTCGGAGTCAAGACTGGCTGAACAGGGAAAAAAAATCAGCATTAAATCAATAGGGGTCCCCTTCACTTTAGTATTACTGGATATTGCTCTTGGTCTTGTAGGTCTCTCTACCTGTAGGCAAAATAAATCAAAACCAGGGATCTTATATAACGTCCTGGAGATTGCAACATTGAAAAGACCCAAGCATCGTTCAAAAAGACCTTGAGGAAGAACTACGGTACTATAAATAAAAGAATCAGTAAAGGAATGAAGAGCGCAAAGGAAAGTTGGATCAAACAGCAGTGTGATGACATTAAAAAAAACAACCTACAACAACACCACAAAGACAGCTTTCAAAACTGTGGAGGACCTGACCAAACAAAACCAAAGCCAAGTCAGCATCATCCAGGACAAAGACAGCAACTGTTCCACACAAGGGGATGGACAAAAGGCTGGATTCCGCAAAGCCAGAAGTACCACTCAACCGATTTTCAATCTCCATACCCTTTGCGAAAATCATCTCCGGCGCCAGAATGAGTTCCCGCAATGTTTTCCTAGACTTCAAGAAGCGTTTGGACAGGTAAGGCAAGAGGCACTATTGGCCACAATGAAGAAATATAACATCGGGCAGAAGGTTATCAACACCATCCAGCAATTGTACTTCAAAGCGACCGGGCGCGGTACTCGACTAGGCGTGCTATTAGACAATGGTTCCATGCTTCACTTGGGAGTTCGTCAGGGCTGCGTTCTATCTCCCACACTTTTCAACATATTCCTGGAACGCATCATCACTGACGACTTAGAGGATAATGTTGGCACAGTCAACAACGTTAGAGGAAGAACATTCACAAATCCCTCAGGGAACTGTTGAAGGAAGGAGGCTGAGGGGAAGACAGAACAACAACAACAACAACAACAACAACAACAACAACACCACACACACACACACACACACACACACACACACACACACACACCACACACACACACCACGGAAACAAACAAAAATAAAATGAAGGACTTGCTACTTAGCAGAGTGGAGAGGGAAAACATTTGCCGAGACCCGAAACTTGGCGCACAACGAGAGAGAACTGGAGGAACCTGCTGAACTGTTCGGTGTGGTATCCCCATGGCTTCCATGGAGTTCAGGGAGAGAAGAAGAAGAAGAAGAAGAAGAAGAAGAAGAAGAAGAAGAAGAAGAAGAAGAAGAAGAAGAATATAGTAAGGTAATGTTGCTTATAGCCCAGCCGACCACAAAGGGCCACATCAGGGCTGTCACCACGTTAAAATCAACTCACAAGTCATTCGCTCACACGATTCCTTAAAATATATCTTCTGAAAACCCCATCCGAAATTTCGTTAAAAATCTTTCCACTGTAAAATCTCAAAGAAGAAGGAGGAGGAGGAGGAGAAGGAGGAGGAGAAGGAGAGGAGGAGGAGGAGGAAGAAGAAGAAGAGAAGAAGAAGTAAACTCGAATATAGTTGCTTAAGTCTTCATCGAACGACGAAGAAGAAGAAGACGAGGCAGAACAAATAACTCGAATATTGTCGTTTAAGTCTTTATCGAACTGCACAAAGTTAAGTATAGTGAACATCCACCAATAGTCAAATGTTAACGTCTCCAGAACCAAAACTGGCCGGTTAAAAACAAAAGTATACAAAAGAGGGGGACGCAATTTTCATCTGCACCAAGAATGTTTGAAGTTTGCAGGGTTTATGTTCCGTTTTCGGGCAGACACTGTTTTTGTGATCGGTTGTGTAACAGCGCGAAGAAAGCCAGAGAGTGAAGGAGGAAACGAAGAGCTCCCCACA
>JADBJO010005480.1:30000-37500 GCA_016801955.1 Conus betulinus
CATGACTATCTGGACACACACACACACGCACACACACACACACACACACACACACACACACACACACACACACACACACACACACAAACACACACGTTTTCACTCACACATACACTAACCACTTACACACACGTGCGAAACAAATGTACGTATATCTTCAAAGCACATTCAGTCACTCCTTCAAACACGCCCACGCGCGCGCGCACGTTCTCAAGTAAGCACAAGCAGATAGGAGAGAGAGAGGGGGGGGGAGGGGGTGGAGAGAGAGAGAGGGAATGTGGAGGTGAGTGTGAGAGTGGGAGTGGAGAAAGTGTGAGTGTGTGTGTGTGTGCGCTGTATGTGTGTGTGTGCGTGCGTGTGAATGACTGTGTGATTACACACACACACACACACACACACACACACACACGCACACACACACACACACACGCAAACGCACGCACACGCACGCACACACAACTAAGCAAACAAAAGCCTACACGGGCATTCTACATCGTTTGAAATTTAAGTTCAAAGAAAGTGCTAGACCAAAAACACCGACGAATTCTCACAGGAAAACGGGGAAACGAGAGGAGGAGAAGAAAAAAAAATAATAAAAGTCTAAATTACAGAGCAGTAAAGGAAAACGAAGGTAGATAATCCACTATTCAGTTCAGGAAAACAGGAATGGTGTACAAATCAAAGAAGAACAACGATTAAAATTGAACAGAATGTAGAATTTGTTAGAAAGAGAAAACAAACGGATGACTGAAAAAGAAAAAAAGACAGAACACGAAGCGTGAAAGAAAAGAGAAAACGAAAGGAAGCAAAAGGGAAAGAATAGGAATTTCTTTTTTTTTCCCTTGGAGGGTTTTTTTTGTTTTTTAACCCTTTTGGTAACCCTGCTAATCCTATGGAGCTATTTCATGGTTTTTCCCGTTTCGGTAGCCCTGCTAGAGAGAGATGGAGCTATTTAGAGAGAGAGAGAGACAGACAGCAGACAGACAGATTTCAGACATTCAGGAGACAGAGAGAGACAGACAGACAGACAGACAGACAGACAGACAGACAGACAGACAGAGAGAGAGAGAAGGGAAGGGGGGGGGGGGGGGGCAATCAACAACCGTTCATTTCCCCGTGATGAAAACGGCTTGAAACCAACCCGATCTACTTTCCAGAAAGTCTTGGGTCAACTATTTACCTCTTTTTTCGAAAAAAAAAAAAAAAAAAATCCAAAGGAACATATGTGAACAAGATGTTCACGGAGTTAGCTATCAAGTGCTAATGTTTCTGTTTCTTTTCATGTTGTTCACCGCCCAGCCGACCACTGGAGGGGAGGGGGGGAGGGGGGCGCGCGAAAATCACGGCCACTGCGATGTCAGATTGAATTTCGCATACGCATGAGAAGGGAAAAAGGAGAAAGGAGGAGGAGAAGGAGCAGGGGAAGAGGAGGAGAAGCAGACTAGCAGGTTGGAGGAGAAAGGAGGAGAGAAGAGGAAAAGGAAGGAGGAGAAGGGGGAGCAGGAGGAAGGAGGGAAAAAAGTTACAAGTGGATCCTGAAGAAAAAAGAGGGGGAGGAGGGACAAAAAGAAGAACAAGAGGAAGAAGGAGGAAAACAAGAAGAAGGAGGAGGAGGGGAGGAGGAGGAAGGGGTGGAGGTAGAGAAGAAGAAAGGAAAAAGAAACCAAGAGCTCTGGGCTATTGAGGTTTCGACCAGCAATGCCCTCCAGACCAGAGAGGGAGTCAGAGAGAACAAGAACGTCCTGGTGTCCGGACTGATGGACGACGCCCAGTACTTGGACAAAGGCTTTGAGATCATGCTTGGACAAAGGCTTTGAGACCATGCTTGGACAAAAGCTCTGAGATCATGCTTGGACAAAGGCTTTGAGATCAATTTACAAATACACCAGTCAGAGCTACTAGACAATGCACTGTGCTTTGTAACTTTTTTGTTTGTTTTCTGGTTGTTTTTAGTTGTTGTTGTTGTTTGTTTTGTTTTGTTTTGTTTTTTTGTTTGCTTTGTTTACAGAACTGGAATGATTAGGACTTCCATCAGTGAGGGTGGAAAGAACCCCATGAACCAAATACGAGTGTAAAGACTTTAAGAAATTAGGTAGAGACAGACTTCAATGATTTCAATCATTTAAATAGTAGACGGAGAATATCGCCGACAGCAGGAACAGAATCTTTCCAGGTCTGAACAAGAAAAAAAGAAAACGATTTCAGGTCACTGAGAGAAACGGCAGATTGTGATCTTTAGCACTCGGCAAATAAGTTGCAAACAAGTTTTTTTTTTTGTTTGTTTGTTTGTTTTATAAAGGGCAATAGGGTTTGTTACTTGATGAAGAATTATTTTCGATAGTGGAAACTACAAAGTGGAAAACGGTTTGTCTGTGCTCAGGGTGTCCGCAAGTTGGAAGCGCTGGACAAAACGATTGTTGATTTTCCTTCGTCTTTTTAAAAATATTTACAGACCTTTTTTTTTTTTCTTTCTTTTGGGAATGTTTTGCAGAAGAAGAAGAGATGTTGGAACATACGGGACAAAAAAAACACTAAAATATGTCTTCTGTTTCAGTGGAACGAATCAATTCGAGATTACCAGATTACTCTCTCTCTCACTCTCTCTCTCTCTCTCTCTCTCTCTCTCTCTCTCTCTCTCTCTCTCTCTCTCTCTCTCTCTCTCTCTCTCTCTCTCTCTCGCTCGCTCGCTCGCTCGCGGGCGCTTGCACGTACGCACGTACATACACACGCATGCGCGAACACACACATACACACACACACAAACACACGCACGCACGCATGCACACACACACACACACACACACACACACACACACAGAGAGAGACAGACAGACAGACAGAGACACACAGAGAGAGAGAGAGAGAGAGAGAGAGAGAGAGAGGAGAGAGAGAGAGAGATGAATGAAAAACCCTTCAAAAGGAGGGAACAAAGGAAGAGAGGTCTCCAAGAACAACGTGGTAATCCAACCCTGACATCAATCTGCCCCCGTGAATGGTTGGAAAGCGCTAGCGGGATGCGTTCGCCATTCACTGTTCTGTTTCATTTCTCTTGAACAGAAAAAAGACGAAAATAAAGCACAAAAAAAGGTGAAAAAAAACACACCCTGAACTTCTTAAGAATCTCTACAGCCAGATAATCAAGAAAAGACAGGCGAGATTAAAGCAGGGGGGGGGGGGGGGGGGGGATGCGGAGGAAAGGCACCTTGCCCTTGTTTCATCCATTATGAGAGAGAGCATGCCAACTTCAGAGGGTATACTCCCTTGATAAAAGGGTCATTTTACCCTGTGAACACACCTACTGACACCAGTAAGACAGTTCTGCCCGCGGGAAAACAACTGTCCTTTACTTAAAGAAAAAAACAATCCATTTTCGTAATCACTCATCATATCATCCCAGCAAAATAGATCAGCTCGCTGGAAATTGATTATCGCTTTAGAACACAAAAAAAACTCCCGTGAAACACAGCTGATTATTCCTGCAAAAGAGTATTGATCAAAGAGGATAAGCTAATTACCAGGAAAATCAGTTATTTTCACGCTAATAGAGATAGTTATCCTGGCAAAAAAAAATTTTTTTTTTTTTTTTTTTTGGGGGGGGGGGGGGGAAACAGCTTACTGTTCTTGGGAAATGTCTTCCTGTGAACTCAGCTAATTATCTGACACAAAACATTTTTTTTCCTTCGAGAAAACGGCTATTCCTCCAGGGAAATAGATCCCTGATGACAAAGCTAATCATCCCGTCATACCAATTATTTTAGAGGGAAGACAGCTAATTATTTCTGGAATTGTTTTCCCGACTACGCAGCTAATTATCGCGACAAAACGGTATTGCTCGGGGAGAACAGCTAATTGTCCCAGGAAAAGTTTTTTGTTGTTGTTGTTGTTTTTTTTCCCCGTGAACATTTCCCTAATCATCCCGGGAAAAACAACGATTTCTGCAGGAAAACTGAATGCCCTGGGGAAAGTTTCCCCATGAGCAGAGTTACTAAAGATCCCAACAAAAGAGTTTTTTTTTTTTTTTTTTTTTTTTTTTGTTCTTTCCAGCTTATTGTTCCCGGGAAATGTTTTTTTTCCTTGAATATAGTTAATCTTCTATACAAAACAGTTGTTCTTGCTAGGAAAAAAATCTAATTAACCAGGAACACGATTTTTCTGGTTTTCCGAGAAAACCGCTGATTATCACATTAAAAATTATTCCGGGGGGGGAAACACACACACACACACACACACGCGCGCGCGCGCGCGCGCACACACACACACACATACACCGCTTTCCTGTCTCAATAAACGGTTTTTGCAGAGGGCTGTAACCATTTTCCCTTGATTGTTATCTGTCTTCACAGAAAGATAGTATCCATACATGATGAACAGTGTTTTTTTGTGTTTTTTATTTTATTTTTTTGTTTTTTGTTGTTTTTTGTTGTTGTTGTTTTTTGGGGGTTGTTGTTTTTTTAAGGGGAAGGGGTGGGAAAGTAGTTTTCCCGGGATATTAACTTTGAGAGGAGGCATGCTCCCATAACCCTTTGCGTTTGTTTTTTTCTTTGATCTGATTTTCCTTTTGTTCTCGTGACTGTGTTACAGGGAGGAAATGGGGGGTGGAATGTGGGCGTGCGGGATGGGATGAAGAAAAAGAAACACCCGAAGGTGCTGGGGAGGACCCAGAGAAGCACTGTCTCCACCTGCCTTTAGAGCAGTCCTGTACCACCCTTGGAAGGGGAAATGGAGGAGGGGCGTGGGGTGGTGCGGGCAATGGGGAATAACCGTGCGGCAGGGAAATGGCTACCCGAACTTCGCACGACTGCGACTGGGGTTCGTCCGATTTTGCCATCCCCCCTCCCGAGTATTTCCTGCCCCCTGGATTTTTGTCACGTACCAGACGTAACATTAAATGGACATTTCCACCCAACTCTCCCTCCCCCCTCGCGTCCCTTACTTCCTTCCTCCACCCCTCTCGCGCTCTCATTACAGCTTTCCTCCCCTCCCTCCCTCCCTCCCTCCCCCCTCCCCTACACTCCTCCTCCTCCACCCCTTCCCTCCCACCCGAAGTTCAAGAATGGCTACCACAATCACCCCAGTCACTAAGAACAGGGTATGAACGTTAAACTCGGAACATAAATAACCAATAGAAAGCGGGTATCGACGTAAAACCCCCAATATAAATACCAAGAGGCCTGGCCAATGCATTAGGTATTCTGCTGAGGGGTTAAGAAAAGGAGTGCGCTAGGAATAAGGCGGGCGGGGTAGGGAAGCGTAGAGGGCCTAAGGGGGGGGAAGGGGGTGGAATGTGGAGCGTGGAGGGGCGTCTGGTATCTTCCTTGCACACAGGGGCTGTGGTTTGTTCTTTTGATTTTGTGTCTGTTATACTCTGGGCCTTTGCACACAAGCAAGTTCGCGCCTTACACAAGTACACACACACATATATTCATAGGACACGTGCACCATACTCGATCGAACGCGCAGGCATGCACACATACGCACACACCCATACGCACACACACACATATGCAAGCAAGTACCACACGCATACGCACACACACACACACACACACACAACGCATACGCACAATCTCACGGGTTGAACTTCTGACCATTCCCAGCATGATCTTCACGACGGCTTCTACATCCGAACTTTGCCCCTGGGAATTAAAAAAATTCTCTCTCTCCTCTCTCTCATCTCTTCTCTCCTCTCCCCTCCCTCTCTCTCTCCTCTCTTCTCTCATCTCTCTCTCCCCTCTCTTCTCTCTTTCCTCTCCTCCTCTCTCCTCTCTCTCCTCTCCTTTTGCAGCTAACATCAGACTTTAAAAATCTCTTACAGGAAAAACGGTTATAAGAGCAGGTTCCCTGGGTAAAGGCAGCGCTAAAAGAAAAGAACACAAAGTAACAAGAAGCCTTTTTTTTTTTTTTTTTTTTTTTTTCAAAATCTTTGCCTCTCTCGTTGAAAAGGTAAAGAAGAAATCCGGCTCAGATAATTGACTACTTCCCGTTGAGTGGTCCGCGGCTGCACACACCAAAACCTACTGCGGTCAAGGCTCTTTTGCTTTATAGTCGAGAATTGTACTAGCCACAACACAAGTAGACCTGTTTTGATAATTTCTAATGTGTCTGCAAAGCGATTTTTCCTTTATCCCCTTTTCTTTTGCCGATGCCATCAAGGCTACCACTCCAAGTGGTGCCAGAGCAGACAGATTCCAATGAGGAAGGACTTTGTATTCTTTTTCCTGGTGGGGGACCCACCTGGGAGCATAGAGTGGTCACGACAGCCTGATTGCGAAGGCCGGAAATGTTGCGTCAGGTGAGGTTAGCTCTGCGTTTTAGCTTATGAAATGTGTCACGATAGAAATCTACCCAGAACTATAAAACCCTAGACTTACAAACCCCCCCCACCATCCCTTAAAACCCTGCCGTGAAAAAAAGAAAAGAAAGAAAACACCCTTACTTCTTTGTCTCTTCACCCGCACCCTCCGTTTTTTTTTTTCCCGTTTTTTTTTACATTTCTTCCTTGCGGCCCGAGTAGGGTACTCAGTGTTTCTGATTGTAAACCGCAGAGCATCCTGTTCAAAACAGTGAACTGATATGGGAGGGAGGGGGGTGGGGTGGGAGGGGGGTGGGGTGGGGGGGGGGGTTTCTGGTGGGGGGGGGGGGGGGGGGGGGGGGGGGGGGGGGGGGGGTGTGGGGGGTGGGGGGGGGTGGTGGGGGGTGGGGGGGGGGCGGGGGGGGGGGGGTGGGGGTGGGTGGGGGGGGGGGGTGGTGGGGGGGGGGGGGGGGGGGGGGGGTGGGGGGGGGGGGGGGGGGGGGGGGGGGGGGGGGGGGGCGGGGGGGGGGGGGGTCTTTCTCTTTGAACCAAAACGTATGCGACACACACAACGTCAAAACGCTACATGAATTATGTAGTGATGTAGTGATTTTGGTGCCCAAATCATATTTGGGGCGTGGGGGCCCCCTCCCCGCCCCCCCCCCCAAACCCCCCCTCTCTCTCTCTCTCATCCTTTGATCCTTTGCCTCTCTCACTTCCTCACTCTCACGGATCGCGTCCGCGCTCCCTGGTCTCTCCTCTCTCTCCTCGTCGCGCTCGCGGGT
The DNA here is from genome assembly GCA_016801955.1 of Conus betulinus. Classification (NCBI taxonomy): domain Eukaryota; kingdom Metazoa; phylum Mollusca; class Gastropoda; order Neogastropoda; family Conidae; genus Conus; species Conus betulinus. The sequence continues at coordinate 37,078 of JADBJO010005480.1, forward strand.
CGCTTCACCCTTCCTCGTCAACCTCCCCCCCGTCCCTACGGGGTCCGTGCCGGGTCCTCTCCCCTCCTTCTCTCTCATCGTCTCGTAAAACTGGCAAGGAGTGTTAACCAGTCCCGGGGCAAGCAGGTGAAGAAAACTAACAATAAACTGTTTACAAACCACGACCCCCTATTCCCTTGTAACAAATTCCATTACACCGTCTCCCCCCCTCCCTCCCCTGAACTAACATTCACCAAAACAAAACCGAAAACGGAAAACAGCGTTGACTGTAAATGGTTTTCAGCGCTTCCTCTTCGACTCTGTGAAAAAAAAACAAAAGAAAAACAGATTCACCACAAACACTCCCAGCTTTATCATCAAGCCTGTCACTCCCCTTCTCCAATCCCCCCCCACCCCCCCACCACCCAACCCTTCTCCTCCAAC
>JADBJO010005480.1:77500-80000 GCA_016801955.1 Conus betulinus
TGTGCGTGTGCGTGTGCGTGTGTGTGTGTGTAGGGGGAAAACTCTCATACTGCTGTGAGATATTTTACCTGTGCAGAGAATACACTGTTCAGAAAACCTAATTTTATTGCGTCATCCAAAGGACTGAAATACAGTTGCCACTTCAATGGGGGTGGGGGAGGGGGGACGCTCTAGACGAGACTCGAACTCACTACTCTGCATTCTCTCGCTTCCCATACGAGTGCATTGCACTCTGGGCCCCTTTTCGCTGCGTTTTGTCTATAATGTGTCTATCCGTCCCCCCCCCCCCCCCCCCCCCCCCCCCCCCCCCCCCCCCCCCCCCCATCACCACCCTCATCCCGCACTCTCCTCCACCCAAAAACAGGAAAATGACTAAAGAATAAGAAAGAAAACAATAAGAAAACTCACCCACCCAAACAAGCGCAGATCTATCTTTTTACATTATTGTGAATTCTTACTGTGAATTCTTACTGATCATAATACTTGCATCTGTCTGTCCGTGCGACCTTCTGTCTGTCTGTCTGTCCATTAGTCTATCTATATCTGTTGTATATCTGCAAACTGATATAAATACAGTTGTATACATATATACCCACTATGCCTAAGAACGGAAGAAATCTGCTACTTGCGTTACCATTACGCCATTGAAATAATGCCATCACGACCTCCCTTCCCCTACTCCAGTGTTTCTGTAGCCACCACCACCCCCTTCAAAAAAAGGGAGTGGGGAAGAAAGAAAGAAACTGAAAACAAGAAACCAGGAAAGGAAAAGAACGTGTCTTCAATGTGCCTTTGATGCAGACACCCTGGTGCTTCCATTCGTCCTTTATCTTCAGCCTTTCAGAGGTCTCCGGCACTTTACCGCCCGATATGTCCCACGCCGCATCTCCCGTGATTCACGGGGTGTACCTCCACAGGGTTGGAACTCCTGGCCCTACGCCATGATTGAAAACACCGCGGAATTCTGGTTCAGTTTCTGGAAAACAACTGCACTGTAGTGTATTATTTCATCGTCACAACAGATTGTTTTGTGTGTATTTCGGGCGGCTCTTGCCGGGGAAGGGCACGTCGCCATGGTACAACATGACCCTTTTTCTTTCCTTTTTTAAAAGCAGACTCCATAAAAATCTTGTTCAGAGGCAACTCGCCAGAGGTGACACTGCACTGCCTCCGAGTCATTTCCGTGGTTTGGGTGGTGCCTGTTCTGATCCAACATACACAGGACACACACCACCTTCTTCTTCTTCTTCTTCTTCTTCTTCTTCTTCTTCTTCTGCGTACGCAGGCTGATACTCCTGCAGACACTCCCTGTATAAACAGGCAGATATTAATCCCATCTGCTCAACAAAGGGAGTGGAGTTTTGTGTGTATGACTTTTTTTTTTATCCCGCCATTAAGGCAGCCATACTCCATCTTCGGGAAAGCTGCATGCTATGTGTATCGTGTCATCCATACCTACGGTCAAACTGGCCTTTCTCCTCCGAAAGATGATGATGGGATTTTACGTGTGTGGAAGATGTTCTGCGTGCGTTCACACACGGAACCTCGGTTTATTGTCTCATTCGAAGACTGTATGGGAAATGGAGTCGGAACCAATGTGAACTCCGAGGGGAAAAATCCCCCTGTACCGAAACGGCCCGCAATTGCTTAGACGGGGAGCTAGCGTGAGCGAGCGTCGCTCTTTAGAGAGCGCCACCATGTCCGTCCGGCGACAATCCCCAGGAACTTGTCAACACTGGCCACCTCGACACGAACTCACCGCGGACACAGAAACTGAGGTCACCATCAGAGCAGGGCATGTAAGGCCACAGAATTTCTGACTTTCTTTCCATGATGACCGACGAGGATGAAGATGATGCTCGGGAGTTCTAGTCTGGTCTGTGAGTGTATGACAGGGCTGAACTCTACGCTATGTGAACACAGCGCAGGCTTCCAAGGGCGCTGCAGGATTGCTCCCAGCTGGGTTTGTTCGACGCCCGAGACAGTACTTCTCTGGGTCCCACCCGCACCTTCGGGTGTATGTGTACCCGGCATAAGCCAAGCCCAAAAGAGACCAGACACCTACAACATAGATCAGGAAGTTTAAGCAATACTTTCAGAAACGGATCCACTGACTGGATGAATCAGAGTTTGCGGTTCCAGTCTTCCCAACTGTGCTCATAACAAACCCAGATCGGAGTAGGGGCCAGCGGGGCAGAAAAAAATAAAATAAATAAACGACTCCGATGGGAATCGTCCCTACGACCTCTCAGGCGGGAAATCGCAACACTAAACCACTGGGCCACAGCAGCTGGCGGGTTTTGCATTCTTCACGTCTGTTATTTGTGCTATCTGTGGCAGACACTTCGCTGAACATTCAGTTGTCTATTTCGAACTGTGTATTAAGTATGCGTTACTTTGCACCCTTGTTTAGCATGGGTGTGATGTTTTGTTTGTTTGTGTGTGCTTGGTCTTTTACGTCATCTAGGATTCCGTGATTTATTCCCACGCTTCCTCTTAA
>JADBJO010005480.1:82500-85000 GCA_016801955.1 Conus betulinus
ACTGCTTCCAAGGAAATATTCCTCACTGCCGAGCTGATTTCAGTTACGTAAGCTGTTTCCATAGACATACTGTACCGTACCTACTGCAGCGCTGTGCTTTTAAAAACTATCACAGCTACGCCAGATACTTATTTTTCATTTCTCCATAATCTCTCCATAGTCATTCTCATTATATTTATAAAATGTTACTGATGTTCTTTTTCAAACGAGACCATGGCTTGGATGAATAAATCCTCTCTCTCTCTCTCTCTCTCTCTCTCTCTCTCTCTCTCTCTCTCTCTCTCTCTCTCTCTCTCTCTCTCTCTCCTGATGTAGAGGAGAACCTCGGCCGAGCGGATGACACTACCACTAAAGAGAAGTCACGGGCTGAAAAACTTCAAGATGTTGCTAGAAAGCTTGCATCAGACCCTTGGCACCTCCCTCGCAGCCATGCATCAACAAGAAACTAATGATGAAGGAACTCTGCACAGACTTGGCGCGGAACAAAATGAAATTATTACAAATCTGTATCACGATAATGGCCGCCACAAAACACGACGAACAGGAAGACCGATGACGCGATTAAGAAGTTTTTTACAGAAACAGGGGGTAAATGAATGAGAAAATCGCTATCTTAGAAACAAAATAGATCGTCTGGAAGGTATCTGTAAGCACAACAGTGTGACACTGTTTGGCACTCCAGGATCCGCAGAAGACAAGTAAGAAGAGTATGCGAAGGCTGTCAGACACGTGTGGGGGAACGTACATTCCAGACAAGGCACGAGAAGCTGACGTGATAGAGAGGGGAAACTGTCTGGAAAGGCCACCCCCCCCCCCCCCCCAGCCAGCCTTATCGCCCCCCACCCCCCCCCCCCACCCCAGCCGATCATCGCCAAATTCCAGAGATGAGGCGATGCACTCTTGCTGATGAAAGATCGGACGGCCAGAGCCAGCATGAAGACAGATGGTGTGAGGGTGGCATAATACATCACCACGAGACCGTCTATGAAGCCGCAGGGAACTGTGAGAAGAAGGGAACATCGGCTACTCTTGTCAACGGCAACCTCTGTGTGAGACAGAGAGCGCTGTGACACGCCTCCTCGCCGCCATTCGCCTTCCACCTGCCAAGTTGGAACCCCCAGGTCGCTCGCACGTGACGTGGCACGACCCCGTCCTTTGACCTCGAACAGCATGAGCCAACTAGAAACTCCTGGCGTCACCTCTGGCCAGGACCATGACAGCAGCAACGGGTGCCCCGTGCAAAGAGACGTGAGCTGTGACAGATCGAGAACTCCCTCTACCCGGTCGTCAACCCTGACTGAACAAGATGGCGGCCTGGGACGGACCACATTGCACGTGCCCACCACACCTACGTTGATAAGCGAGACCAAATTCGACAACATGTCGCAACACAACGCATAGACCGTGGAAACACAAAAACTCACACATAAAGACTACAGAACACGGTGAGGTTAAGCAGACAAAAACACAAAAAATTGACCTTTTGGTTTTGGAATATAAATGGTTTAATTTCTACGTTAACAGATCATGATTCTGTAAATAATGTTAAATAAATAAATGTTTAATGTCTGATATAATGCCATTATTTTTATGTGATAAGTACTTGGAAGACTTTTCCTGTTCTTCTTTCACCAGCTGAGAAACGTTCCAAAATGGGACACTGTTGTGAAGGAACTGTTCTACTGATCCATCCATCCTTTAAGGACTGTCGAATTCAAAGAACAATTTGGGGTTGAAAAAGATGTGATGTTTACTGGTGTTCATAACTCCTTGGAAAGAGTGTGTACTATAATAAAAAAAAAAAATCATAGCTGTACCCTACATATTTGAATAGACGCCAATATTTATCTATTTATTTAAGCAAAAGATTCTTGGTTGACATTTTCATGTACCCTCTCTACATTCTTGTTAAATATTGATTTTTCTTTTCTAAAATCGTTTTCTTCATATTCACTCTTTTGCTACTACCGTATGTAAATTAAAGAGGACAGGACACACCCTACCTTGAGGTGCACCAATGGAGGCAGTACGCTGACAGGAGACTGCAGATTGAAAACGGACAGACTGGCTCCTATTGAGTAGAAACCTGACTACGCACAAAGTAAACTGGATCAACATCTATATCAAGCGTTTTCTTAACTTAGAGGTGAAATTGTACTGTGTTGAAACCAGAGGAGAAATCAATAAGCTACAAAGAAAAAAGCCATAGTTGTTTGAGTTGGGGGAAAGAATCGTAAAGAAGGGACAAAACAGCATCATCAATGCCCCTTCGTTTGAAACACACAAAAAACAAACTCTTGTCCTTTATTGTTATATTAGGGAGAACGAACGTGTATGTTCACGAAATCAGGTAATTAGATTTTTAAAAAGTTCGCAAACGGTTTCAGAAACCTTGAGAAATGCACACATTTAGCACTATTGTTTAAGAAACGAAAGCATTTTAATTGCTCGTTCTGTAGATTGTTACCTATAGCTTTCATAAATAGTAGAAGAAGAAGAA
>JADBJO010005480.1:90000-92500 GCA_016801955.1 Conus betulinus
CACTGCGAAAGGACTCCAGATTCACTTTGGACTGATGTCACTGATCGGGAATGTGGGAGTTATTCTGGAAAAGGAACCTGTCCTCCTCTTCCCTCTCCCCCTCTCCACTTCCAAGAAAAAAATGGGAAGAAGAGCTAATCCCCTCCCCTCCCCTCCCGTTAATTTTTTTTTTTAAAGGATCCCTTCTCACCACATAAAAAAGCCCATCCTTCCCCGCTTTAGATTTGAACCCTTTACCAACTGAGGAGAAACCCCCGACCTCCTTCTCCACCCCCTATCCCCGTCGCCCCCTCCATCTCCGTCGTGCCCTCCATCCCCGTGTCTGTGTTGCTGTCGAGTCTGTTCTGTTCTATTCTAGTTGGATCTATTCTTCCCTGAAGCGCCGACACTATTGTTCCAAGACTGATGCCTGTGTTGTAAACAAGTCACTACACTTGTTCTTTTCCTTTTTCCATTCCACAAGTCTCTATCCATATCATTTCAATATTTTTACAAATGGAAAGGTTCAGATAAACCTTGACAAAAGTCGGGACAGAGGAAAGACAAAAATCACAAAGAAAAAGCAGCAGGAACAACGCGCGCGCACGCACGCACGCACGCACGCACACACAGAGGAGAGAGAGAGAGAGAGAGAGAGAGAGAGAGAGAGAGAGAGAGGAGAGAGAGAGAGAGAGAGAGAGAGAGAGAGAAGATCTTCAGATTACATGTTGATGTTATTTAAAACAGCGCTATTTCTTATGTCTACGCATGCGTTACGATTACAAGCTTCTGGTCACTGTCCGGCCAACAGCAAAAGTACTCTCAGTGCCATCTGTGCGAGTCACATCACACAGGCAAACGGCAGACACTATATACATACAAACACTGTCACGGAAGTCAATTTAATGACATACTTAAGATGAATAAAACAGGGCAATCTACTTGATTTATCACTCTCACACCAAAGGAGTGAAAGAAAATGAATGATTAAGTGTAACACAAAATACGTTTACAAAGGTCATGAGGGCAAACAGACACAGCAGAACGGGCAACCAGTCTGCACTCTGCAATCGTCACAACCTTGTTGCCAGAATACAACAAAAACGAAATCTGGTATGACATAACATGTGTGATCAGATCAGTAAAAAGAAAAATGTAAAAGACTTTCAGGAACAAAGTCTGGAAACTGACCAGCGAAGACAAAAAAAAAACAGTAGACAGGGGTTGTTTGTTGTTGTTGTTGTTGTTGTTGTTGTTGTTTTTTTTTTTTAAGTTGGCGGGAGTGAGAGAGAGTGACTGAGAAGAGGAAGTTATATGCACAGAACTTCAAAGATGAGGGAAGGGGGGTGGAGGTGTGGGGGCAGGGACTATTTGTACTGAAACCGCTCCCCTCCCGCTACCCCCACCCACACCCCCACCCCCTTCACAAGGACGAATAGCTTGGTCACTGGACAACACAGATTACACTGAGCGAGAGACAGCACGTGATGTGTGTTTCACCATTCGATCACCCCCGTTCACCCCACTGGCCTGTGTCAGGGCAAATCAGCAAGACCAGTCAGCACTGCCTTTACGAGCGATCGCGCCATTTTTTTTTTTTTTTTTTTTTTTTTTTTTTTTTTTTTGGTTACCCAGCACCCGTTTCTAGCTCTCTATACTCTTTCCCCTGTCTTCCTGCATCTTGCTTCTGGCGTCTCGGTTTGTCAATTTCATCACGTCTTCCCACCTCTCGAATAAATAAAAAGTATACCGACACTACAGCAAAAAAAAAAACCTGCCCTTTTTGCAGTGTGAAGAAGAAACCGAAATACATTTTCTTCCGAAATGTCCAAGTTACAAAAAACTACGAGAGAAAAATATATTCATGAACACTATAAAGATAGCTTTTCTGTCCAGTTGAAAACACTGTTGCAAAACGAAAATCTGTGTCATAATGAGAAATGTTGCTATGTTTGTACATTACGCTTTACGTTCTAGAGAGGAACAGTTGTAATGAAATGTTATAAACCTAAGTTTGTTACTTGTTATCGCCAAATAAGCACCCTTCTTTTTGAAAAAAAAAATACATATATATCATTCATTTTCAATAGCACAAAAAATTCATGTTACGTGTCTCATGTGGATAGGCTGGAGGCCTCACATTAAAGTAATGAGTTCATGAGTATACTCTTTCCACAAATCCCTGCCACGAGACCGTTACGACCTGCGATCATGGGGTGGTGATGAGAGCGAATGGTGAGGTTTAACGTCCCTTTGTCCACACGCTCCGAAGGCCAAGGTGTTGGCTACCTCACCAAAGCGCTCCCACCCTCAAAATCAGCCCAGGTATATATTTTACAGCCTGCCAAGAAAGATCTCTCAAAGACACAGACACGGGTCACTGCGCGCGCATTTCTGACACAGCAGAATACACCTTTCAACGGACGCGTACTGTGCAGAAATGCGCTTTCCTATTTACACCCCTCTTTTTCGCAAGAGTTCCTGAGTTCACTGTGTTCTTTACTGCATCCATAGCAAGCAT
>JADBJO010005480.1:97500-105000 GCA_016801955.1 Conus betulinus
TTTTAAGAGAAAACCGTTCGTTTGAAGCCACGTGGATTCTGTTGCCCTTTGTTTCATCTACGCCCGTGATCGACATACATTAGATAGGCAAGTGTTACCGGCTGTGCCGGGAGGAGTATCATCGACGATTAGCGGTGCGAAGCTTAAAAGCAGTATAAACATCACGCGCACGTCGGCCAGCTGTTACAAAAAAAACAGCGTTTAGGACAGAACAAGTACAGCTCTTTTCGCTTCCTTAATGAAATTGTTCCACGGTGGGAACACAAGTTCCTGCACTTTTTTGTTTAGTCTACGCCTCCCCCACCATCTCCCCTTTCATTGCACGAGTGTATGTTCTTCTTACTACCCCCAGGAACGCGTGTTGATTGGTTCGGAGTCAGATTAAAGCCAGTGAGGTACCTCACTGAACCAAAGATGGCGAATCGCTGTCCTACGCTTCTTTACGCCCTTATCCGGTGTGGGAGTGGCTCCCCCTGGTACACTGTGACCTCATCTGGCACGTGGGTCCAATGAGCAAGTTGGCTCTCTTGTTTATATTCGGGCCATTGGGGGATTGCTTAAGGGCAGTTACGTTTTAATCTCAGCAGGGAAAACCATCGTTATGTGATAATGCGATGATGTTTAAGTTGGGTGAGCGTGTGGGCAAAGGGGGTGGTGGTGGGGTGGGGTGGGGTGGGTGGGTGTGTGGGTGTGTGTGTGTGTGTGTGTGTGTGTGGGGTGTGTTTTCTGTCGCTGTATGATGTCAAGATGATTTGTTTTTAGATTTAAAACTCATGCCAGGACAGGACCTCACCAACAGCACACAGACACCACAGGAATGACGCAATACGGCACCGTTACCAGGACCTCCACAACATCGGTTTCTTCTACCCCAACGAGCAGGTACCAACGGCAAGAGCGCTGACAGAATAGCCAGCCAATCAGGTAACCCGACACGAGACATAAACATAAACATATAGAAACGACAGATGTGAAAAGCAAAGATGAACAGACAAAGTGTCCACAATCCTGGTCGTTGCTTCAGCTTCCTTCCGTTTTAAATTCCACTTCATCGTCGGCGCGACAAGGCACACGTTGTCTATATGGACTAGTACCCCAAACAGAAATCCCAGTCAGGGGCCGGAATAGCTCAGCCGGTAGAGCACCCCACCTGTGATCCGGGCGATCCTGGGATTTTTGCGGGTTTGAATTTCCGCCAGACCTTTTCGGTTACAGGTGGATTTTCCTTTCGGATTAACATCGGTTCTGACTCCATTTCCCAAGAGGTCCTTCCAATAATACCATAAACTGTGGTTCCGTGTGAGAACGCAAGCATAACATCTTGCACACACATAAAAATCCCATCACCAACTTTCGGAAGAGAAGGTCAGTTTGTCGTTAGTTTGGATGACACGTATACACAGCACGCACCCTCGTGGATGCAAAAGGAAAGAATGAGTGAATAACTGAGTTTAGATTGAACCACACAGGAAATGACTGAACGTAGCGCCAGCAGGCAGCTCTTCAGTCGGCTCTATCCGGGTAGGCAGCGCGTTGCGGAAACGAAAGCGTGGGTCGTAAACTGCTTAAAGCTTGGTCTCTGGCCGAAGACAGCCGGTATTATAATAATGATGATAACAATAATAATAATAATAATAACAATTACAGCAATAATAATACAATCATAAGAATGATCATAATGATGATGATGATGATGATGGTGGTGGTGGTGGTGATGGTGTGATGATGATGATCAGCCAGTATTTTTCCCGATCTACTAGAGATTATTCTCACTCTCCACCCAACCACCGGGCATAAAAACAACTTGATATGATCACCGATGCGAGCTAAAAAAAAAAAAAAAAAAAAAAAAAAAAAGCAAACAAACAACAAAAACAAAAAACATAAATCAAAAGGAAAGAAAAATAGCAGTTGCAATACCGCGCACCTGGAACGCGTAAATCTGCCGCTCACAGCACCTGCAGCGCCTTTATCTGCGGAGCCGATCGCGGTGGGTGGGAGAAGACCCGCAACCAGAAACAGGGGCAGAGCATAGGCGCAGGAAGACAAGTCATTGGGTTGATGTCCTCGGTTTCCTCCCTTGTTTTCCGGTCATTTCCTTTACAGTGTTTTCAGATGGGAACTGCTCTTGTTTCAGCATGATCAGTTTCAATTATGATTTATTTCAGAATACAATGTTTTCTCCCCTCCCCCCCCCCCCCCCTTCCACCTCTCCCTCTTCCGATAAAATGTAATCTTAATCCGGGTTGTTTCTGTGAAAAGAAAACACACAAGAGATTTGTTCTGATATGTTACAGAGGGTACGTGATCCGTATGTATGTATCTCCCATCACATTAACAATAATGATGATGATGAGGATGATAAAGATGATGATGATGATCGTGATGAAAACACTTATACCACTGCTACCACCTCAAAATTAATAATAGTAACAACCGAGAACAACAACAACGACAATAATCATAAAAATATCAGTAATCAAAAATAATAAAATTTTTAATGGTACTAACGATAATGCTGCTGCTGATACTGATGATGATGACGACGATGATGATGATGTCGAAGATGATGACGAAGACGGCGATGACGATGGTGATGAAAGTAATGACAATAATAATAAAACAAAATTGTCATACACATACTGATAAGATAATGATCATGATAATGATTGCGATCTCTTTCCCCGCCTAAATGACAACATTGGCCGGCTATCCCAGATTATTTTCTCGCGGTGATGAAGAGAAAAGAAAGCATTCAAATGGACCAGTTTGGCCGTTGGTTTGGATGACACGTTACACATAGCATGCACCTTCCCCGAAGTTGGAGTATGGCTGCTTTAAATGACGGGGGAAAAAACGGTCATGACACAAAACTCCAGTCCCTTTGTTGGGCAAGACGGGATTAAGACCGTATGGCGAAAGCTTGGCTGTGTCTAGAGTGGCACTGTCTTCATCTGTCCGTGGGCAGGGATGGTTGGGTCTGTGGGGTGTGCTCAACAGCTGGAGGGGTGTGTTTTTTCGCCGGTGGGCTCTGCATTCATGAAATACGGGCTGGTGCACCTATGGGGATGCTACTTTAAGGCTATTATGAGTTGCATCCTGTAGTCTGATTTACCTCTGTTCAGGAGCAGTTATGTCCCTTGATATCTTAATGGAGTATCCTGCGCGTGCCTGTACCCATCGTCAACACTGCGCAGGCCCTCCAAGGGTGGTACAGGACTGCTCAAAAGGCAGGTGGAGACAGTGCTTCTCTGGGTCCTCCCCAGCACCTTTCAGGTGTTTCTTTTTCTTCTTGCCTGTCTACAGCAGGGTGTGTGTCCGCAGGAGTATCAGCCTGCGTACTCCGCCTGCGTACGCAGAGAGAGAGAGAGAGAGAGAGAGAGAGAGAGAGAGAGAGAGAGAGAGAGAGAGAGAGAGAGAGATGGACCACACAGGTAAATAACCTGAAATGAAAAGAAGAGGTTTTGTTGTTGTTGTTCTTATTATCATCATTGTTGTTTTTTTAAATAAAGTTCCGGGGGGGGGGGGGGGGGGGGGGGGGGGACCGACAGAAGGGGATGCGGTGACTTACTTTCGAACAGTGATGGGTGTGTATAGACGGATGAGCGGATGACTGACAAGTGAAGATGGAAGAGACTGGGTGAGAGGGCGGGGTAAGGTGACGGATATGCTGGCGGCATGGATTGGTGGTGACAATGACGAGCGGGTGGGCGGGCGAGGCGAGGGTGGGTATAAGGCTACAGGGAGGCCAAAGAAAAAAGACGACTGAAGTGTAAAAGAACACAGCGAAAGAACTCTCAAGAGATTATTAGGGCGAGAGAGGCCTCAGAGATGGAGGCCATGGAGAGATCCGAAAATAATGCGAAAAAAGAGTAGAAGAGTATAAGGCGACAGAGAGGTATGAGAATAAAGCGAAAGAGAGATATGAGAATAAGGCGAAAGACAGCATAAGAATAACGCGAAGAGAGATATGAGAATAAGGCGCGAAAAAGAGAGATATGAGAATAAGGCGAAAGAGAGGTATAAGAATAAGGCGAAAGAGAGATATGAGAATAAGGCGAAAGAGAGGTTTGAGAATACGGCGAAAGAGAGGTATGAGATTAAGGCGAAAGAGGAGCATGAGAATACGACGAAAGAGAGGTATGAGAATAAGGCGAAAGAGAGGTATGAGAATAAGGCGAAAGAGAGGTATGAGAATAAGGCGAAGGAGAGGTATGAGAATAAGGTGAAGGAGAGGTATGAGAATAAGGCGAAGGAGAGGTATAAGAATAAGGCGAAGGAGAGGTATGAGAATAAGGCGAACTGGGGGGGGGGGGGGTTGGAAGAAGGGGGGTGGGGTTCAGAAAAACAAGGCGAGAGGTCAGAAACTGATTTCAAATGACCTCCAATAATAAGGCGAAAGAATGGAGATTAAAGACGGGAGGAAAGAAAAGAGGGGCAGACAGGAAAGAGAATAAGGTGAGAGGTATGAGATTAGGGCGAGAAATGGTTTAAGAGAACCAGGCGAAAGACAGCTCACAGAATAAAGCGAAAGAGCTCACAGAATAAAGCGAAAGATAGCTCACAGAATAAAGCGAAAGACAGCTCACAGAATAAAGCGAAAGATAGCTCACAGAATAAAGCGAAAGGTTGCTCACAAAATAAAGCGAAAGACAGCTCACAGAATAAAGCGAAAGACAGCTCACAGAATAAAGCGAAAGGGTGGCAAGAGGTGAAAAAAAAAAAACAAGTAAGAAAATAACGTGAAGGAAGGGTCAGAGAATAAAGACAAAAGAAACGTAAGAGATCTAGACAAAAGAGAAGCAAGAGAATACTGCGAAAGAGAGGTCAGGTAACAGGACGAAAGACAGGTCAGATCACAAGGTGAGAGGGAGGTCAGGTAATGGGGCGAAAGACAGGTCAGATCACAAGGTGAGAGGGAGGTCAGGTAATGGGGCGAAAGACAGGTCAGATCACAGGGTGAGAGGGAGGTCAGGTGATGGGGCGAAAGACAGGTCAGATCACAAGTGAGAGGGAGGTCAGGTGATGGGGCGAAAGACAGGTCAGATCACAAGGTGAGAGGGAGGTCAGGTGATGGGGCGAAAGACAGGTCAGATCACAAGGTGAGAGGGAGGTCAGGTGATGGGGCGAAAGACAGGTCAGATCACAAGGTGAGAGGGAGGTCAGGTGATGGGGCGAAAGACAGGTCAGATCACAAGGTGAGAGGGAGGTCAGGTGATGGGGCGAAAGACAGGTCAGATCACAAGGTGAGAGGGAGGTCAGGTGATGGGGCGAAAGACAGGTCAGATCACAAGGTGAGAGGGAGGTCAGGTGATGGGGCGAAAAGACAGGTCAGATCACAAGGTGAGAGGGAGGTCAGGTGATGGGGCGAAAGACAGGTCAGATCACAAGGTGAGAGGGAGGTCAGGTGATGGGGCGAAAGACAGGTCAGATCACAAGGTGAGAGGAGGTCAGGTGATGGGGCGAAAGACAGGTCAGATCACAAGGTGAGAGGGAGGTCAGGTGATGGGGCGAAAGACAGGTCAGATCACAAGGTGAGAGGGAGGTCAGGTGATGGGGCGAAAGACAGGTCAGATCACAAGGTGAGAGGGGAGGTCAGGTGATGGGGCGAAAGACAGGTCAGATCACAAGGTGAGAGGGAGGTCAGGTGATGGGGCGAAAGACAGGTCAGATCACAAGGTGAGAGGGAGGTCAGGTGATGGGGCGAAAGACAGGTCAGATCACAAGGTGAGAGGGAGGTCAGGTGATGGGGCGAAAGACAGGTCAGATCACAAGGTGAGAGGGAGGTCAGGTGATGGGGCGAAAGACAGGTCAGATCACAAGGTGAGAGAGAGGTCAGGTAATGGTGCGAAAGACAGGTCAGATCATAAGGTGAGAGAGAGGTCAGGTAATGGTGCGAAAGACAGGTCAGATCATAAGGTGAGAGAGAACTAGAATATAGGTTTTTTTGTTGTTTTTTTTTAAGTTCTGGGCAAACAAAATCAGTCATTATCTCTGAATATGCACGAGTCTGCCGAAACTGTCTGACAAGAGAAGGAGGGAGGGAAGGAGTGAGGAAGTCAGACGGAGAGAGAGAGAGAGAGAGAGAGAGAGAGAGAGAGAGAGGGAGGGAGGGAGGGAGGGAGGGAGACAGAGGGGATAGAGAGTGGAGAAAAGAGGAAGGGACAGGGAAAGAAGAGAGAGAAAAACAAAAAGTGGTCAATGTTTTTATTGAGAAAAAAATGTAGTGCTGTACTATTAAGTCTCGTCGGTAAATTGTCCAGTTGAACTCTTGACCCGTGAACTCAATCGCATCTCATCCTCCTCCGTTACAGCTACCCCTTTTTTTTCACCCTCCTCTATCCTTCCCTTTTCTCTCCCCCTCCTTCTATGCCCCCCTCCTGTCCCCATCCCCATCCCCTCCCCACCTCCAATTAAACGGATCAAACGATTTTTTTTTTTGGGGGGGGCATTACTTTCCTGTAGACAAAAGTTATGACACTCATCAAACCTTTCATTACACAGCTACTAAAGCGACTACAGAATATGAACATGAAATGTTGATAACGCTGAAAATTAACTTGTCGATGATAACGAAGACTGCAACAACAACGACTACTTGAGGACGATGACAACGATAAGTTTGACTACTGGCGATGATTGACGTTGATTAGTTAAAAAGAGGTGAGGAGAAAAACTCTCTCTCTCTCTCTCTCTCTCTCTCTCTCTCTCTCTCTCTCTCTCTCTCTCTCTCTCTCTCTCTCTCTCTCTCTCTCCTCATTAAACATAATCATCCCGTCTTTGAAACTAAAGTTATTGCCTGATTACGTCAATTTAGAAACCCAAACGAACAAGATTTCTACTTCTATTTTTGTTCTCCAAACTGTCCAAAAATACTTGTATGTGTTCATTTTGTTTGTGAAGTGTGTGTGTGTGTGTGTGTGTGTGTGTGTGTGTGTGTGTGTGTGTGTGTGTGTGTGTGTGTGTGTGTGTGTGTGTACATCGTCATTTTAATCTTTGCCAAGTCATTACTATAATGATGGAAGAATTGTTAGCCTGCACTTACTTCCCCCACTACTTAATTTTTCAGCATTATATATATATATATATATATAGAGAGAGAGAGAGAGAGAGAGAGAGAGAGAGAGAGAGAGAGAGAGAGAGAGAAATAATGTGTGTATGTGCGTGTGTATGTGTGTGCGCGCACGCGTGCGCGCGTGCGTGAGTGCGTGTGTGGGTGCGTGCGTGCGTACGTGCGTGCATACGTTTTTTGTGTGTATGTATCCATGTCCTAATCACGCGCCATAAAAACCTCTGCCATCTTGGAAAACAAAATTAACTAACTGCGTGATTACCTCAATTTAGAAGTTGCGTGTTGAACGGAGAGACAGAGAGAGAGAATGAGAGAGAGAGAGAGAGAGAGAGAGGGGGGGGGTCGTACGTGCTGTGATTCTAAGGGTCTACAAAGACCTGACGAGTGTTGCTAACATAAAACTCCTTCAAGAAAATGGCAGCCCCAAA
>JADBJO010005480.1:115000-117500 GCA_016801955.1 Conus betulinus
GTCTGTTTCATCTTTTTACAGAACTAAAAGATTAAGGTATACTAGATCCTCTTGTCGACAGCCCCTTCCAATTAAAAAAAAAACCAGACTTGGAAGATGCCTTCCTGTTCACTACTACATGAAACTTCATCATGAGGAAATCCATCGTTGTATTCCTTTTCCAAAACCAATACATGTAGAACTTTTTCCTCTTATAGGACCAGTCAACTGAATCAAAAGCTTTCTCGAAATCGGCAGAAATCAACTATCAAGGTAAGCGATTCCCCTGAAGATAATGCAATAATCGTATATTGCTGGTAAACTATCACCTATGTATCTATTGGTGATGAAACCCGGATAGAGGAACGTTTAATTCTATTTATATTGCAGGCTAAAATAGTTTTCAAGGTTTCTTTTAGAGGTGAAATTGGTCTCCAGTTCTTCAGATATTCTCGTGGCATCTCTCCCTTTGTTAGACAAATAAATTCTTTACATCTTTTTGTATGCCAGACAGTTCACCATATCGTGTCCCTCGTGTTAATAGCCGACAACATAATCTAACAATTTCCAAAAAAGTTTCAGAATGTTTATTGTGATGCGATCTATTTTAGAATATTTATCATTCTCCACATTCTCTCTCTCTCTCTCTCTCTCTCTCTCTCTCTCTCTCTCTCTCTCTCTCCAGAAGAACAGACTGCGCCTGAAATCTTAATCCTTAATAAAATAAAGTTTTTGGTTCCCCGCTCCCTCCCCCTCATGCTCAAATTCTCTCTCTCTCTCTCTCTCTCTCTCCCTCTCCTCTCCCTCCCTCTCTCCCGCCACCACCACCCTCCCCACCCATCCCCGCTTAACAGAGTAATCAAAACCACGTCACCAAAAAAAGCCTGCCGCTGCACTCTATTCCTGCCTTTAGTTTATTTAGATGTGTCTGTTGTTAAAAAAACACGGGTTCTAAAGGGAGACTACTGTTGACGGTTTTGGCACGCCCGCACGTGGAGATGTGTCGCCCAATCGGGAGCGGGTAATTGTCAGCTCTTTGCCAGGGACATAAACTGTGCACCCTTTGCATTGTTGAAGAAATAAAGGAGATAAATGAGCCGACGATGCCATTCCAAGACCCTGCTCCCACAAGGAAAAGGAAAAGAAATGACTGCCCTGCCCTCTCTTGACAGAGTATGTACGTGAGATCGAAAAGGAAGGAGAAAGACAGACAGACAGACAGACAGACAGACAGATGGAGTTCGCTGGGAGCATACGTGTGTGTGTGTGTGTGTGTGTGTGTGTGTGTGTGTGTGTGTGTGTGTGTATGTGTGTGCGTGTGTGTGTGTGTGTGTGTGTGTGTGTGTGTGTGTGTGTGTGTGTGTGTGTGTGTGTGTGTGTGTGTGCACGCGCGAGCAGAACCCTCTATCCCGTTCTCTTTAAATAGATACGCAGAACGTTAGATGAGAGATAATTGGATATCACACACACACACACACACACACACACACACACACACACACACACACACACACACACACACTACACATATCCGATAACATTGGGTATGACCACAACCCCGTCACAACGTGCGTTTAAAAAACAAGAGAGAGAAAAAGCGTCGCCTGAAATTTGATTCCGACAAACAGGAAGATCCTGACATCAATCTGAACAAACTTCAGCGGTCACAGGCAGAAACGTCGCCCCATTGCTGTTGCTTGAAGATGATCTCGAGACCCATCTGACTTTCAATGACGTGGATTACTAAAACAGCAGCAGAGGTTCTACGAGTAAGTCTACGGAAATCGAAATCATGAATCACCTGCCATATCTTGATACGTGTGACACCAGACGGAACTGACAACCATTCGAGACCGACGAGTGAAAATATGACTAGAATCAAGGCTATCAGCGAGGAAAGGAATAACGCAACACCCATTTTGCGCCGAATATAATAGGATAAGCGGTTGTTCGTTCTTTTTTTCATTGTCATAAATGTTTCGCTTTGCTGAAGAAGACCCACGAGGTAGAAATGCGTCGTGTTTGGTCGTGTAATCAGTTTGTCTGGACTGTCTCGCGGAACTAATAACCTTTCTTTTAAAATAATACAAGGAAAAGCTGTATCAAACACCACTGTGAGAAAATTGTGAAACCTCTGGCAACAACAACATATAGAAAGCTTTTTAAATCCAAAAGACTTGACCGAACAAAAGCAAAGTCCGCACAGTTGAGGACTCAGACGGAAACTACCTCGCGCAAGATGAAGACATCATAAAAAAGTGAACTGAATATTGTTCTGAACTCTACAACTAACACGGCCAATGAGGTCTAAACGTGCTGACAACACAAGACTGACTGTATGAGGGTGACTTCCCAAGACTTCGAGAAACATTGCAATTGAAGTGAAGTCTCTGAAATGTGCATAAGATCGCAGGCATCGACAGCCTCCCCGCAGAACTCTTCAAGCATGGTGAAGAGGCTGTCACTGAGAGCCATACTGCCATCTGCAACAGACTCCCCACACACCGGGAGTGGTCCACGC
>JADBJO010005480.1:125000-130000 GCA_016801955.1 Conus betulinus
TGAAATTTTGCGTATGGATGAGGAAAGATTACCACATGAGGCGTATGAAATGCTGCTTAGTTTAGAATTACGAAGTAAGAAATGTTGGGGCACAGTTCTGTGAATGTATCAACATCTTTGTGCACGAGCTCAAAGTATTTACATATCATCATACTTCCTTTATTTGCGGCTTCATCTTTCCTGAATTCGCTGACCCTAACCACCCCCACCCCTCCCACGCTTTCCCTTTCGTCCCATACCCCCTCTTGCAGTAGCATCACTCCCAGTAGACCTTTTTTTCGGGAAAAAAAAAAAGCAGGGGGAAGATGATGCATGTCTTTCCACTACAAAGTGATTTACCTTTTCTCAGTTTACAGCTCAAGTAAACAGATTTAGCGAGTTAATTATTTGGTGTGAAGCGCACGCCGGGATAACGATCGGTATATCGACCGTCTGCATCATTGGCGCACCGTTCCACACTCATCTCTCTCTCGCTCTCGCTCTCTCTCTCTCTCTCATAAATTGTTATGATCTCCATACCCCCCCCTTCATATATGAAGTAAACCATCTGAGTTCTAAACTCTCTCTCTCTCTCTCTCTCTCTCTCTCTCTCTCTCTCTCTCTCTCTCTCTCTCTCTTACATTGTTGTTATGTTCTACATACCTCCCCCCTTTCATATATGAGGTAAACCATCTGAGTTCAGAATCTCTCTCTCTCTCTCTCTCTCTCTCTCTCTCTCTCTCTCTCTCTCTCTCTCTCTCTCTCTGGGGTGAACAGGAAAGCTGACTGATGGGCGCTAAACTGCTTTGGGCGTGCGCACCAGTGCCATTTGTCCCATGAAAATGGCGTGGTCACTCTCGCTGAACGCGAACTCTGACACAGATCACCTCCCTTGCAGATTTCCGAACGTCGTCCATTCTTCCCATTCCGGCCGCCCTAAAGCTCAGCCGTATCCAAGTTTGTCCCTTCGCAAGTCTCAGCACTTGCCATTATCATCATTTCCCCCGGGTAGATCAACCCTATGGGGGACAGGGAAGGAGGGAAGGGTGTGGGAGACAAAGACGATGTACAGTTTCTTTTTTTCTCTCCGATGTGCTGTTGGTTCTAGGGGTGTTTTGTCGACGTGCTGCCCAACCGGGATCTCTGAAGGACTGGTCACCCCGGTTTACAATTGAGGTAGCCTCCAGTCATGCTGCCTGTGGGCCCCCCGGCCACGAAGGACCCATGAAAGGTGGCCTATCCTCATGAGGAGGGGAGCGTCAGCGAAGCAGACAGTTCTGTCGTTACGGAACGTCCAGCTTCAACTCGGTCGAAGCATGGCCACGTGACTAGATTTGGGGGCCAGAATAGCTCAGTTGGTAAAGCGCCAGACTCATGATCCTGGGGTCGCGGGTTCGAATCTCCGCCGGGCGTTTCGGTACAGGGAGATTTTTCCCTCGGAGTTAACATTGGTTCGGACTCCGTTTCCCATACAGTCCTTCGGATGAGGCTATAAACCGAGGTTCCGTGTGTGAACGCACGCATAAACATTTGCACACACGTAAAATCCCATCACCAACTTTCAGAAGAGAAGGCCAGTTTGGCCGTTGGTATGTATGACATGTTACACATATCATGCACCCTGCGTGAGAAATGGAAAGCGTACGGAGTGAACGATATTGGACGACACTGACTGGATGACACGGGAAACGACTGAATGAAGTGTGTCAGCTGGCAGCTCTTCAGTCGGCACTACCCAGGTAGGCAGCCCGCTGTGTGAACGAGTTTGGATTGTAAAGCGCTTTGAGCTTGGTCTCTAGCCGAGAATAGGCGCTATATAAGTATTCATTATTATTACCAATTACTAGATTGGTGCCTTCGTTGGAATACACCGTCTGAGTCTACCTAGCTATACATAGATGTACCCTATCTGTTTCCTCTGTCAGAACGAGGAAAGTGAAGCAGAGAGTGAGTGAGGGGGGTGGGGGAGGGAGACAAACACATACGCGCATGTGCACGCGCGTGCACACACACACACACACACACACACACACACACACACACACACATACACACACTTCACCACTGGCTTGATCATGTAGAGAAAGACAGGGGGGAAGGAGACAGACAGACAGACAGACAGAGATAAGCCCTCATAACAGTGGCCCTAAATATGTCGATGTCTAGAGTACCTCGGTCCCAAACAAACGAGAGCGCTCAAGTTCCGGCAGCACGGCCAGCTTGCCAGGCCAATGAGTGAAGCCTGCTTTCATGCTGGTCATGGGACAGCGTGTCCGGCCGTTTGGGGTTACTTCACCCCTTTTAAAAAACAACTGTGAGATATGCGTGCGTGCGTGCGTGCGTGCGTGCGTGTGTTGTGTAAAACTTTGCATCCCGGTGTTTAAGATCACGTAGATATGGGGGTAATAGTACCTTTTTCAAGCAAAAAGAAAGAAAGAAAAAGGAATCTGAGGGATGCCAACAGACTGGCGAAGGATCGACCACAGAGGAGCGCTCTGACCGCCTCAGGAGTCGCTCGACGCAGGGGCAGTGAAGGTCTAAGGTAAGGCAAGGTGGTTAACTACAGCCGTGATTTAAGTCAGGTGCCACATTTAACGCCAGAACTCTGGTTCACCTTGCCGAGTGCACTCTATATGATAATACAGCCTCAAGAGTAGGCTTCGCCCTTTCAATCGGAATTGGAGTCAGGTGCATGTATGCATACATGTTCCATTTATGAGAGAAGTGTTTGATAGACCAGCCAGACAAACGTTATCATACGGCTGCCAAAGTTGGGGGGTCATGTCTCGAAAAATGACATCCACCGGTGCTTAAGTGTTATATATTCATCCTTCAATAAACATAGTCCACGCCCACTTTTATCGCTCAATGGAAAGTGTGTACCTACGTTAATATCATCTGTAGAATGCTGCGCCTTTTGATGAAATGCGTGCAACATTAATTGCGGATGAGTTATCTAGTTTACTGTATGATTTATCGCGCAGATGGCCGATACCACAACCGCCCCATTCACACCTATTTCTTGCATTAAAAGAGCATAAGATGATACCTGATTAAATGGTTTCTAATTGTATCAAGAAAACATTCAGTTCAGTTCTTCTTCGTTAAAACAAAAAGGTTTTTGCCAAAGGCCCACATTCATAAGACGTACACAGTTCTGGAAACAGAAGAGAATCCTACAAATTATTCGAATTTTAAAATTAAGCTTACCAATGAAAATACCTGTATCTGTTGCTTGTAGATATTTCTGCTCGTTTTTTGCACGGTTTCGTAAGAGAAACAATTTATCTGTAAATAAACACAACATTCCGAAGGAATCAGAAGAAGTGAAAATGATTGCACAGAATGTAATAACGAAAAGATCATCGAGAGTTTTGTGATGTTTTAATTTACCCATAATTTGTTGACAACTGCGTGCGCGCGCGCGAGCACACACACACACACACACACACACACACACACACACACACACACACACGCACGCACGCACGCACGCACGCACGCACGCACGCACGCACACACGCACGCGCACGCATACACACACACACACACACACACACACACACACACACACACACGCACGCACGCACGCGCACACACACACACACACACACACACACACACACACACACACACACACACACACACCAATGTCATCGCGGCGTTATGGAAATTAAAAATAATTGTTTCAAATCATTACATTCAATTGTTTTCATCCAACAGCGAAACTATTCAGTATTGACATGTTACTAGACATTTTTGAATCCTGGATTCTGAGTAAATGAAGCTTTGCAAGAAACACTCTTTTAACGTGCTCATGTATTATTTCATCGCGCGTTTATTCACAGGATTATTTTGATGAACTCTTGTAAATACAATAAATCCTTCATACCCTTGACAGGATCAAAGGATGAATATTGATATAGAATTCAATAGAATTTGGCACCCACGCGCTGTCTTCGAAGAGAAAGTTACAGGAATAACTCAAACTTTTCACGCAGAAGGATCGCAACTTAGCTAATACATGGAGGGTAAAAAAATTTAATTAAAAACAAAAGCAAAAAAAAACTTTTTTTTGAAATACTTTATGGCTGACTGACTCACCCTCGTTCTGGATGCAGTAAATGTTATTGTTAAATATGGCAAAAGTACACATCTCTCTCTCTCTCTCTCTCTCTCTCTCTCTCTCTCTCTCTCTCTCTCTCTCTCTCTCTCTCTCATTATTGACGTGATCTGATCGTTTATTTGTTGAATCACGGGCTGAATGTATAGATTCAGGTTCTTTTTCGGCCTCTCTCTCTCTCTCTCTCTCTCTCTCTCTCTCTCTCTCTCTCCCTAGCTACCAACCTCGCTATCTACTTATCTATCTTCTTACCTATCTATGAGCAGTCACTGAAAAAAAAAACTGGTAGGTGCAATGAATGTCACTTTTAAATGCTACGAAATGAACTCAGATCTCAGATCTCTCTCTCTCTCTCTCTCTCTCTCTCTCTCTCTCTCTCTCTCTCTCTCTCTCTCTCTCTCTCTCTCTCTCTCTCACACACACACACACACACACACACACACACACACACACACACACACACACACACACACACACGCCGCGAACTCTAAATCCATTCTAACTTTGTTTGTTTCTTGTTTGCTCCAGACGGACGGCGATAAGCCAGCAGCGAATGAAGATGGCTGACACTGGGCGGGGCGGCTGTAATAACCTCTGTAGATCGCTGCATGTTACACCGGAGAAAGATTGCATGAACCGAGACTGGTCTGTCTGTGGCGATGAGATTAACTTGTCGGGTGTCACAAACGTTTATTCCCACGTCTCTCTCTCTCTCTCTCTCTCTCTCTCTCTCTCTCTCTCTCTCTCACACACACACACACACACACACACACACACACACACACACACACACACACACACACACACACACCCCTGCCGATCGTTGAGTTCGTGAGAAGGCAAATCCACCACCACTAGTGTCAAGGAAAACGTCTGCGTTGTATAGAACTGGTTCCCT
>JADBJO010005480.1:135000-157500 GCA_016801955.1 Conus betulinus
GCAGCCTTCTCATTCTAGGTGAACACTGGTGGCGTGATCTTAATTTAGCCTTGAAGTTTTTGTTAGCTTTTTTTCGTTTTTTGAGTATGTGCTGGGTTCCTTTTGGGGTGCGGTTCGTTGGAGACTTTAATGTCTTGTGGTTCAATTGTGACGAAGTTGGGCATTCGGGGAGTTACGTTGTAAGTAAACTGTGTGGTTTTGGTTTTGTGTGTCGTGGTGACGTTTGGTTGGTTGTGTTGGTTGTTTCAGGTGTGTTGGGTTGGTCTGTCTGCACCACACAAAACTTGGGGGTCTGTCCGGTGTGTTGGAGTGTGTGCCGTCGAGGAGTAGCTCAGCCTGCGTACGCAGAAGAGGTAGATGACAGAACCTGGCTGGAAGGAACAGACAGACGACAGACGAGATAGAAGACAGATAGACAGGTAGATAGATAGACAGATAGATAGATAGAGAGATAGATAGATAGATAGATAGATAGATAAGACCACAGAGGACAGACAGACAGACGACCGACGGCCTAGATAGATAGAGGTCTAGTCTGTCTATTTAGTCTACTATTAAATTAGTGGTGAGCAAAAAATCAAGATGCAGGCTAACGATTAACCTGATTCACTGCAATAATCAACGACGGCAAAGATGAAAATAGAAAGGGGGAAAGGGGCGGAAGGGGGTACGTGAGAGAAAGAAAAATGGGAATGAAAAAATGTGGGCGTTAGATATAAATATAAGATCTTTCACAAGCTGCATATGGGGACATCACAATCCATCTGAAAACACACAACCATTCATATCGCGTGCTCAGAGGGTTATACGACATATGTGTGTGTATTTACACATGCGTTTTCTATTTTGGAAATATTGGAAATAAATTGCATGGGTCTTACACTTATTTTAAGTTGTGGTAGTCTTATGCATCTTGTCTGTACTAATTACTGTTTTACATTTTGTATTATAAAGCGCTTTGGGCTTAACAAAGCTTTATTTACATGTCAATTAGACAGACAAAGGACAGACAAAGATAGAAACAGCTACAAGATGCTGCGGCTGCTGGTTCCTGGGTATTCGTTCCACTTTGTTAAAACAAACTGTAGTGAACACCGCATACGAGAAGAAAATATAAGAATAAAAACAGCAGTCTTTCGACGTCTTCGCACTTGAATTATTTTTCATCCAAATCTCTCGGATGACAAATACTATACTCTGACTGAAGGACCTGTGTATCAGCGAACATTTGGTGGAAAATACATCAAGACTGAAGACATGAAGAGACTGTTGTTTCTATTCCTTTACACACACACACACACACACACACACACACACACACACACACACACACACACAGAAAGAAGAGAAAAAGGAGAAGATAAGAGAGCCAAGAGAGAGATACATATACAGTGTGGTGTGTGTGTGTGGGAGATGAGAGAGAGAGAGATCGAGGAGAAGAGAGAGCAGAGGAGAGAGGAGAGAGAGAGAGAGAGAGAGAGTACAGAGAGATAGGGGATGGGAGGGACGGGGTTTTTTTTGTTTTGTTTTGTTTTTTTTTCACTTGATCTAAAGTTTTGCGAAAAGCAGACATTTTGTTTTCTTCACTTGATCTAAAGTTTTGCGAAAAGCAGACATAGTTTCTGCTGTTTCTATGAGTAGTGTGGAATTGTTTTAACAAGAATGTATGAAATCGAATCGGACATGGTGACAGCCTTAACTAGTCATAAAAAGTGCTACAACCGACAGCCTAAACGAGTAGAGACTGTCGTCAACAATGAACTAGTGTTAAAAAGCGCGACAACCGACAAACCTACACGTAAAGACTGTCGTAGACAATGCTTAGACCTGGAAAGCGCTATAATCAACAAGCTAAACGTAGAGACGGCTGTAGATGACTAGACCTGGAACCGCTATCGTAGCGACAGCTGTAAACAATGACTAGACAGAGAAAGCGCTATAAACAACAGCGTAAACGTCGAGACGCCTGTAAATAACGACCGAACTTGGAAATTGTTATAAACTAACGGCTGTAAAACAATAACTAGACCTAGAATGTGCCATAACCGACAACCTAAACGCAGCGATGGTTGTAGACAATGACTAGTCCTAAAAAGCACCATAAACAACTGCCTAAACGTAGAGACGGGTCGTAAACAATGACTTGATCTAAAAAGCACTATAATCAACGGCTGAGCGTAGAATTGGTTTTGGAACATTACTATTCCCACAAAAATGCTACAATCAATAACCTAAACGTAGAGATTTGACTGTAAACAATGACTATGTGTTCTAAAAAACGATAACAAACGTACTACAAAGAGTAGCCTAAACGGGGTAGAAGGGTTTGTGTGATTAACAATGATAAGTCCGAAAAATTGCTTTCTGGGGTTTTGGTGTTTTTAAAAGCGCTACACCCACAAGCCTGTAAACGTAGAATTGGCTGTAAACAATGGCTAGTGCCTAAAAAGCACCATAAGCAACAGCCTAAACGTAGAGACGGTCGTTAACGAATGATTTTGGCCTAAAAAGCGCTACAATCAACAGCCTGAGCGTAGAGACAAGCTGTTGACAATGATTAGACCTAAAAAAAAAATTTAAAAAAATAAATAATTTTAAGCGCTACAAGCAACAGCATAAACGTAGAGATGGCTGTAAACAATCACTGGACCTATAAATGGCTACAATCAATGTAGAGATGGCTGTAAACAATCGCTGGAACCTAGAAAGATAGCTAATAATCAATGTAGAGTGGCTGTAAACAATCACTGGACCTCGAAAGTGGCTATAATCAATGTAGAGTGATGGCTGTAAACAGTCACGTTTTGGACCTAGAAAGTGCTATAATCACTGAAGAGATGGCTGTAAACAGTCACTGGACCTAGAAAGTGCTATAATCAATGAAGAGAATTGCTGTAAAACAATGACAAGACGTAAAAGCAATAGCGTAACCCAGAGATGGCTGTATGAATAGACCCTGAAATGGATATAATCAACAGCCTAACCGTAGAGTATGGACGTAAGCAACGAATGTTGCTAAAAAAAAGAGCTACAATCAACAGCCGAAACGCCAGGTAGAGTTGACTGTAAACAACTGACTAGACTTAGAAAGCGGCCCACAAGCAAAAGAGCTTAAACGTGGACATGGCTGTAGACAATGATTAGACTTAGAAATGTATTGTCATCAACAGCCTAAAGGTGAATATTGCTGTAGACAATGACTACACTTGGAATGCACTGTTATCAAGAGCCTAACCTACAGCTGGCTGTACACACTGATAAGAACGAGACAGCGCTAAAAGCAACAGCCCAAACGTACAGACGGCAATATAACGATGACCAGACCCGTAAAGGACAGGAACGGAAGCCATGGCCCGGGTCAACCTATCCGGGTTCCAGCACAGCACAGCACCACAGGCTGAAATGTGCAGAGTGACTCACTTCCCAGAGCAGGAGCACGCACCAACGGTTTGCCAGGTCTCCGGCCGAGACTTTCTGCCTCATAAACCCTTTCACACACACACACACACACACACACACTCCAACCCCACCACTGAAGAATGCTCGGTGCTGGCTTTCTCTGTATAAGACACCAGGTAAAGTCATTGCGATAGACGCCGCCTGGAGTAGCAGAAATGTGGGGTTTGGGAGGTGGGGGGGAGGGGAGGGGGCGTTGAATTTCCGGCGACTCGTCCTCCATAAATCTTGCTAGGGATCGAGACACGGTTTTAACTGTGTATAGACGGATGCGTGGAGTCGTGCTGATGGGCCTCTCTCTCTCTCTCTCTCTCTCTCTCTCTCTCTGTCTTTTGGGTGGATGAAATCTCTCTCTCTCTCTCTTTCTCTCTCTCTCTCTCTCTCTCTCTCTCCTCTCTCTCTGTCGTTTATGGATGAATCCTCTCTCTGTCTCTCTCTCTCTCTCTCGTCTCTCTCTCTCTCTCTCTCTCTCTCTCTCTCTCTGTCGTTTTTGGATGACTCTCTCTCTCTCTCGTCTCTCTCTCTCCTCTCTCTCTCGTTTGTGTGGATGGATCTCTCATCTCTCTCTCTCTCTCTCTCTCTCTCTCTCTCTCTCTCTGATTTTTTCTCTCTCTCTGATGTTTTTGCGGAGAAACTTCTTTCAGTAAACAACGGAACCGTCTAAACAATGGAATTAAGACAGGTACCTGGCGGAAGCCTTCAAATTAGCGTTGGCTGCTGCTCAATATCGATGACACCTCCATCATGCATCCCACGCTGATGCCAACGTCTATGCCGGATTGATAGCCACATGCCAGCAAAGCCAGTCGATAGGTACACATGATACATATGCATTTACATTACCAGCTACGCAAACGCCGTGGCTGCTGCTGCTGTTGCTGCTCTCACGCCCCCCTCTCCAGCCCCTGCTTCGCCTCCACCCTAAATGTAAGACTACGGTTCTCTAAGTCAAGAGAACAAACTGCATTTCACAGAGACAGAAGAATCGGTGGGGTTAGGGACACCCCCTCCCTTTCTCACTCTCCAACCTCCTTCATCCCTAGTACGTCCTCGGGATACTTGGAGAGGACATGACCACTATCAAGCATTCCTCACTGCCCGCAATGCGGAACAATGGAACGGCGCCAATCTCATTGTTCAGGGGTCTGTGGCGGTATTTCCACAACATGTGTCTCAGTGGATGATCTATGTTACTTCCAAGCGGCAAAGGAACAGCCAGCTAGACCGAAACCGACCCTTTCTGCCTGTTTGAGTCCTGACGGACGGGTACCGGTCTTTTGCATACAATGCCACACGTCATAGCCTACTTGAGGAAAATAATCCAGAAAAAGTTTGCGGTGGAGATAATTCTTCATCATGCTCGTTACGTAAAAGACAGATAATAAAAAGAAAAAAAAAATGTCAGCGTTGGAGACACAGGATGTCCTCTTTATTAAACCTTCTTCAACACAGGCACAAGCTGTGACCATTGAGATCACTGCGACTCGGTGTTAATACGGCTAGCCCCCCCCCCCCCCCCCCCCCCCCCACCCCCCCCCTCCCCCCTCCAAAAACATAGACCCTCCGAAAAAGATCTTCCTGCAACATACATTCTCAGACCTGATGTGGCCTTTGCACTCGGTGAAGCAATCGCCAACACGACCTGACCTGATGAGCACTGATTTCCAACCCTGATTTTTCTCTCCAAAATCACAGTTTGTCAGCGTTTATCCTCCATGCCTGAAAGAGCCCAATGGATTGGGTGAAGTTCTCTGACCAAAGTTCAACCGCATAAAAAGCTTTGATGCATGGATCTTAAATAAATGTCAGCGAACCGCCCAAAGAAACGTAGACAAACGAGTCACAAGACAAAACACAACGCGTTTCGACCTCTTAGGTCTTCTTCAGGTGAAACAAAAACGAATGAATAACGAAAATTCACTTAGCTTTGATCGCTTCAGATCGTTTCAGAGTTCAGCGTAAAGGAAGAAGGCGTTGATGCATGGGTTTAATGATGTATGCAAACACCGATCAATTGGACAGAAATGAACCGAGTCAACGTTTATCAGGCAGGGGAAACATTACAGGATGGACTTTCCTTTTGCTTAGTTTTGCTCCCTCATCTTCCGAGCTACTCTGGTGGCATTAGTCCACGCTGCGTCTTCCGTGACCTGATTCAAAGCCACACCCTAGCAAGTCCTGTTAGTGGCATGACTTCCGCCGCGCTTGCTCTGTCTTCCCGTCCACAACCATACCGTAGGATGGCTCTAAGCCGTGGAGACGTGCTCTTCTCGAGGGCAGAAGTCTGAATTTCAGAGAGAAGTCTGTTGTGACGCTGAAACTCTGCAACGCTCGCACTTGAAGTGATGATTCAGGAAGGAATGTTCGTCGTGCTAAAGAAAACAGATCTACTTTGGAAGCGAAAAATGTTTTTCTTACTCACGTTCTTCGTTCAGATATGCCAATCACAAATTACCGGTTAATGGGCGTAGACACCGTAACTGACGTTCTACGAGATTTACTATTCCTTCCAACACGGAGATGTTGAGGTTGCTCACAAAAGAGTTTTGGTTTGCAACGGAACAAGTTTCTTAACCAGATGTCTTCTGGTTGTCGCCGTTTATACGAAGAATAGAAGAGTGTACGTTTGAAAAGACATTTCGTCTGAAAGAAAACGGTTTCAGTGATCATCAGTTCTTTCCTCATTTGATTTTCATATACTGACATTAGATTTAACTGTTAACATGAGGTCTGGTTGGTGGTTTTTGTTTGCCTGCTTTCTTTTTGACCCAGCACATGAGTTTGGATGAGCGGATTAGTTTAAATATTTAACAATCGTTTTGGTGTGTGTTTGTTTTTTTTAACTCTTGATCCTTCATACCATGTAACAGGCAATAGGTTAAATTTTCTTTGGTGTGTGTTTGTTTTTTTTAACTCTTGATCCTTCATACCATGTAATGGGCAATAGGTTAAATTTTCTTTAGACTCTTGATTATTTGTTAATCTATTTAAAGTGCTCTTCATTCACGCATTCTTAAGAAAATTCAGGTTTGAGTTGCACACACACACACACACACACACACACACACACACACACACACACACACACACAAGAAATTGACAGGTTCTCTGGATCGGTGTTACCGTCTATCTCATCTCGTTTAAGTCTCTGTACTGGTGCTGAGAGTTCGAGATCTTTTTCGTGTCCTGTTTACTGATTTATTATTTTTAAAAGAAAAAAATGTATATAAACTTGCCAATTAAATAACGTCACAAATTCCCTGTCTTGAAACTCGCCTGAAACAAGAGAGCACCGCTGAACGGAAACCAACGCACGAAACAGGATGAAGCTCTCAGTGTACGACCCGGCAAACCTTTATTTCAACTTTTTTTTTTTTTAATGGATGAAATATAAAAACAAAACACTCCTGTGGGCCTACATTTTGAACTTTTATCTCACTTCATAAGCTAAGACAAAATGAGTACAAGAGTATCACTACCATTTGTTTCAAAGAGCGGTTTGTAAAGTGATGACTTCTAAAAATATCAGCAAACTCCGTGCATTTATCAGTATGAACATTTTACCGTAAAACGCAGCACCGCATAACACAACACTGTGCGGTCGATGGAATGCCACACGTTGTGCCACTAGTCAGGCTTGTCGTAGTGAGGATAGTTCCACCTCTCTCTCTCTCTCTCTCTCTCTCTCTCTCTCTCTCTCCTCTCTCTCTCTCTCTCTCTCAATCTGCGTATGTGTGCGTGTGCGTGCGTACGTGCGTGCGTGTGTGCGATTTTTCTTTCTCAGAATTTCTGTCATCCTCTGTCAAATTGGGATCTGATCATTAAATGGTTCTCAAAGTGTTGTTGGTTGGGTTTTTTTTTTTTTCTGAGAGAGAATAGACTCCAGTGACTTCCTAACATCTCTCTTCTCTGTTCCAGAATCACTGGAAATCACACTACAACAACACACGTGCGTGTTTCTCTTATCACATTATCTGCCAAGACTCTCTCAAATATGTTCCACTGATGCATCTTCAATGTCCGGCAGAACAACTTGAACTGAAGGTCGCAGAGCATCCATATCTTGCGACTTTGCATACGGTTGCCGATAATTGTGCACCATCAGAAGGAAAAGAGAAAAGACAGAATGAATAAAGTGGATGGGGGAAGGTGGAGAGAAGGAAGAGGGAGAGAATGTCACTTCAGCTGATAAACTATCGTCTCAAGCTCTTTAAGTTTATAACTTATGAAGGAATGTATTGAGTGACAAGGCCAGGTCAAGTTAGTCGACAGAAAATTGAATTTAGAATGAAGTCAGAACGAGTAGGCCTAACATCTGACTCACTTACGAAAATTGAAAATTCATAGAAACAGAAAAATCATCATATCGAAGATCTCGACAAACAGAACTGATCACACACACACACACACACACACACACACACACACACACACACACACACACACACAGAGAGAGAGAGAGAGAGAGACTGCCACAGCAATAACGTTTTCACCATTCATTTTCAAACAAAATATTCACACACGAAAAACACTCAAACAGTCCATACCAAACCTGAGCTGAATGAAGACGTCCTGGAAGTGTCGCCAAATGGGTAACACGTGGGAAAAGTAAAACAAAAATGTGCCGTGAACACCAAAAACAGTCCAGACAGTTTCAAAGGCACAACCAACGCCAGGTATGGACGTTACCTCCAGTGAGATATTGTCCATGCATTAACAGACTGTCCAAAAACAAGTAGACCGACTGCCCATAAACTGGAACACTGACTGCACGAACGAAACGAGCAAGCGAAGCGAGGCAGGCTCCTCATGGGAAGAGAAACCGAGCCGATTCATTCATGACCTTCACGAAGAGCACGCACAAATCGCAGCAAGCGGGCAATTCACTCCGCACGTGCAGCGTGTGAACCCCACGAGCTAGGAGCGTGTCGGCGCAAGAAAACCGCCATGCACGCATGTTTTTCTCTCCAGAAAACAAACTCTCGCCTTCCTTTCCCTCCCCCCCCCCCCCCCCCCCCCGTAATTCGCTTGTTTTTAGTCTGTACGAATGCTTTGCTCTTTCCTTCACTCGCGCAAGCATTTATGACAGGTTCGCAAACTCTACACACACACACACGCACACACGCCTGCACACACACACACACAGAGTTATGCATATGACATTGACAGTAATGAACAGTATTTTACTGCAGTAACTATTCGTTGTCACGACACCTAAATCAAAATATATTAAAAAATCAAAGAAGCAACAACAACAACAACACCAACAACTACAACAACAACGCATTCATTATACACAGGTACATCAACATTTTATGAGTAATGTATACAAATGCATCGATAGAGTGCTTGTGTAATAACCCGACGATGAATGGACACATTGCAGTCACGTGGCATAAGCGTGTACTCCCCCTCCACACACACACACACACACACACAGTTCTTTGTCGACAAATATGAAATTTACATATGTCTACTGAACTGCAATCCCTTTTTTTTTATATATATATATATTTGACAGGTACAGTCAACTGGGGTTTAAGGTTTAGTACTACAGAAGAAAGAGAGGATTTTTTTTTAAGGAGAAAGACCCAAGCAAAACTGCAATTGAAGTAATTCAACGCAACGCGAACCTCACATGACGTGTGGATTGAAATGTCCTGGATAACACCAGCAGCATTGCCCCTGTTGTCGGCGAGCTGTTTGAAATGTATTGTGCTGGCGTGTTAGTTGCCGCCATGTGCCTTGATTTAGAGTAACTAACAAATGTCATACAAGATTACCTCCCTCACAGGGCTTTCACAAGAAGACTGAAGCGACCGGCTCAGTGTTTGAAACAATCATGATCAGCGATGTTTACATCAGCAGTCAGCAATTTTCGTGACAGAAATCCTACACACACACACACACACACACACACACACACACACACACACACACACACACTGTCGTTGCATAACTGATTAGCATGCTTCCTATCCTCTCATCAGTCGAGGGAGTCAGAGGATGGGCGTTAAAAACGAAATAAAGATATCTTTTTCATTTCATATTACACTATCCTACACGAGAATGGGGATGATGCGGGAAAATAACAAAGATAAAAAATCCTAGCATAGCTATCTCCCTTTTGCCCAGAGTAATGGACTGGCGCTCTCCCACAGGATTGGCTTCTCTCCGTGACTGTGCCAATCAATCAGATCGTAACAGTGTGGGGGGGGGGGGGGGGGGGGGAGAGAAAAGGGGGAAGGGGGGGGGGGGGGGGGGGGGCTGCTGACCCAGAACTTTGCCAAAGTAAATGAACAACCGAAGTGGCAAAGAAGAATTCAGGAACCAGAAAAAGGAAGTGAGAAGGCCGAGCGGGGGTCTACCCAGACATAACTGGAGTGGAAGGCAGAAAAGGAGACAGACACCAAAACGAATCAAAGATGAGAAGAAAAAAAAAAATACAAGAAGAGGAAGAAAAGTAACAAATCTAAGATAGAAGTACATCAACAAGAACACCGTCAACATTTTTTTTAAATATCAGTTTCAATGCGGCGTGGATGCTGAAACTAAATCATGCTAAACGCGCTATAATGGCTGCTCTTGTTGGGAAAGATCTGTACCACCCCCCCCCCCCCCACCCCCCTCTCTCTCTCTCTCTCTCTCTCTCTCTCTCTCTCTCTCTCTCTCTCTCTCTCTCTCTCTCTTGTGCATGATAAGAACAGGGTAGAGTAAGACAGGATACGCTAAGTAGAGGGAGGCAGTGTAAAGCATTGTATTTTGTGCTCAAATGTGTTATGTAACCAGTTTTTTTTGTTGTTGTTGTTGTGTTTTTTTTTGCGCAGTCCGCGTCGAAAGTTAAAGCTTGCTCGTCCAAAGGGAGACAATATATAACGCCCTCGACGGTCTATGTACGAGTTGTGGTTCACTTGTAATAAGTCTGGGGCTGTGACCAAGTTCCTGTTCGTTTGGTATGTGGATATGAACAGAGTATGTGGACGAGAAATGCAAATGATCCATGGAAGCTATTAAAAAGAGATGGATTAGTAGTCTTGCATTGATCAATTTACCTTCATTTGCCCACCCGGTCACACAAAGCACGCTGCTTGGATATGGATGATGAACGTTATTGATGATTGAACGAAGTGAACGAATAAAATGTTGACTTATCACCTGGAGGATGGTCTGCTGTCTCGGTGGATAGACTGGTCAGCGGAGTCGTAGGTCGAGGCGTTATGTGGGTGCGTGCCTCAGAGTCCTGGTGAAGACACAGGTGTCAATGTTAAATGTAAATGGAATGCTGCCCTACGATAAGCGTAGCAAACCGCCAGGTAAGGTGCCGTGAAGAGAAAAAAAAAAAAAAACCGTAAAGATCAAAGATGAAAACATTTTCTAAACTGATTCTGACGAGAAGATTAAATTCACGTTTTATTTTCTTTTCAGAAATTTTCTCCCAGTTCAGATAGTTGAATTTTCTCCTAGTTTACTTTTTTTTTTTTTTTTTCAACTGAGAGGGCACAGGCACAGAATATAAGCTTAAATTTGGTAGTTCGACTAGAAGTCGCGTTGAGATAGTGACGATTTTTGTGCGTATGTATGGGCCAAATGAAAGAATAAACGCTGCGATGTAAGACTGTGAGACTAGGGCATTTGGTAGCACGGTAAAGAGATTTGTATGGCATCGTTTGACGTCAAGAGCAGGACTTTTATTTGATTACCAGAGGTACCGTATATAAAACAATACATTATGATATAGAACTGAGATGGGCCACAACTAGATATATCTATATCATTGATAGTAAATCAAACAAATAATTATAGAACTGAGACTGTCCATAACTAGGTTTTAACTGGCAAATACAGCCCAGCGAGACTATAATGGATTCATTATCAATAGTGAATTAAACAAATGAAATCACGGTGAGGCTGCATATAAACAGTCGAACTTGAATCAATAAAGATTTTTACCAAAACTAGGCAAATTAATACATCATAACTGTTCTTTTTTTTCTTCTTTTTTTTTTTCTCGAAACGATGGGAAAAGGGGCTAATCGTGGTCAAATCCGAAACTGACGCGTCAAAAGTAAGATGTATGTACATGAAAATAAGACGACTTGCGTTACGTCAAACTCTGTTGATGACGTGCAGCCGAAAGACCCAGCACAAGCGTAGCCTCTTCAGACAAGAAAGGAAAAAAGAAAACGTAAGAAACTGCATCTCTTGGCAGCACGCACACCCTTTTCACCCTGACGACTGATTGAGAGTACGGCACTGAGAGTTCTCTCCCCTCACGCCTTCTCTTCATTCACACTGCGCTCCACTCGCATCCTTCAACTTCCACCCCCCACCACCAATCAAAAACATTCCAGGTACAGTTCTGAACGACTCAGTAGGTGCTTTCAACTTTTTCACAAAAATTGCTGGGCTTCCGTTTGAACCCATTAAGTTTTTATCATGCAAACATGATCTATGTGCTTTTTTTGTTTGTTTGTTTTTTCCCCATTTCTATTTGCCCCACCCATCATTGTGTGCGAGTCAACTATATATGTGTTGAGAAGAACAGGCTGCCCACCGTGCATTTCGGCGTAGTTCAGTGATGCACTCAGTCTCACTGCGCTTTATCGAAAGGGTACGTTTGAAGTGCGCAGACATAATATATTATTGTTGTGGGAAAACAATTAAATAGAAAAAAAAAAAAAAAAAGTTGATCACTGTGGGAATGTAGAAATACTGTTCAGGATTTTTATTTTGTTGTTGTTCCTTTTGTTTCAATCAGTTTGTATTTCTGTTTCACGTTGTTTCTTCTTTCTTCTTGACCCCCCCCCCCCCCCCCCCCCCCCCCCCCACTGTGCTATAAATAGTATCACATGAACTGACGTGGGAAAAGCAGTCAATTAACTCCCCTTTCTGCCGGTCTGTAAGCCTGCAACAGACACAGACGTACGCTGCCAGTCGAGACAAACAAAGACATAGACGGGTATAAAAAACACACTAATTGAACTGAAAACACAAAGGTCAGGACCTAGGAGGAGGAAAAAGTCTCTGTCTGCTGCCCGCGGACGGACGTAAGCATGGTTTCTCTGAAGTTCAGCAGGGAAGTGTAGTAAATAGACTAATGAACGCCCTGGGCAGACTATTAAGATATATCGGCCGCGTTTTACGTGAAGGCGAAGCCGTCCAGTGACGAAATTACAGACTCACACCTCGTCTCTCTCTCTCTCTCTCTCTCTCTCTCTCTCTCTCTCTCGTTTAATTTAACCAACCGCTTACCCCTAACACCTCTTTCAGTATAACGAACCCACTGTGTGCGTCAGTGGGTATTGGCCCGCGTGTAACTAACGGTTAAACGAATTGGCGAAACTGGGCTCTCTAAGTAAATGAAATGACAAACGAAGTTTACAGCAGACATTCGCAGCTACGATCGATTTTTCTCCTTCCGCTGTTTATGTTGATGTTAGCCGGAAAGAAATCTCCTAGAATGTATGAACAACCTGCACTAAATTAATGAACTTGGTCACTTCTTTTCGGGAATCCATATTTTTAAAGGCTTATAATTTACTCGCAAGATAACTGATTCTGCGGAGGACTGGAGGACCTGCAACGTACTGCCACCTTTGTCGAGGAGACGGAGGAATCCATCTGAAGAAATGACGAACGAGACAACAATAACAACTGATTCTGGAATGAACATCCATGCCTCTGATTGCTCTCAACGTAATGCGTGTGTCCGTGCTGCGTTTATACGTTTGTAACCGCATTAGTCGTGATCTACGTCTTTACTCAAATGTCGTTCCAACTCCTCTACCCTTCCTTTTCCTCTCTTACGTGCCCTTCATCCTTGTCCGGACTAGCGCTGCGTGCAGGATTACTGCTCCAGGCTTACGTGCATTATCTCCCTTGTCCTTTCGACCGACTCTCTATACATAATATAAATTCAGTACCACATCATACATTGATTCAGACTACGATCTGGCACATCATGTCCTTAAGGGTCTCTGGCACATTACATTAAACTCACCTCTATGCTGCGACACGTAATCGACTGATGACATCACAGACTTGATAACTCCTAGAGGGAAGAAACTGAGAAGGAAATAGGGTTTAAGTTCATTTCATTTTATTTTCAACGGGTTTTTAAAATGTCACATGATGCTTATTTCTAGTTAGTTTACATTACACTGTTCGATTATTTTCTAGCGATGTCACATACTTTCTTTCCCTTCGTGATTATAATGATGCTGCACATCATCATCAACAAAGTTTGACGTAACGCAAGTCGTCTTATTTTCACGTACACACACATACACGCTCGCGCGCGCGCGCACACACACACATAGACACGAGCGCGTGCACGCACGCAAGCACGTGTGCAAGCACACGCACGCAAGCAGACATCGCTTATGCTAGGATACTGTTGCAAGCCCTGGAAAGCCTGAAGCGATCAAAGCTAAGTGCATTTTCGTTATTTTATTTGTTTTTTTGTTTCACCTGAAGACCTAAGAGGTCGAAACGCGTTGTGTTTTTGTCTTGTGACTCGTTTGTCCACGTTTCTCTTGGCGGTTCGCTGACATTTATTTAAGATCGTAGCAAAGCTAAGCCATTTCAAGATGGCGTCCATCGCGACAAGCTTATTCTTCAACAATCGTGAGATCAGCGATTTTGCTGAGCCAAACAGCCCTTATCCTCTCATGAGATGGTCATGAACTATTTGAACAGTTAAAAGAGGCGAATCGGAAAACATGTGTCATCTAACCCCCATCCTATCTCCATCCTTTACCCCCACCCCCCACCCCCACCCCTGCCTCCGTCCCTCACCCCAACTCCCATTCAGGTCATTACACATACAATTGTAACTGCTTACCCTGTGCTATACTGTTACGCCTGACACGCAAAATGGATTTATCATTTTGCTGTTTTAAGCCCAGTCGACTGCAAGCAGACATCACTTATGCATAGGATACTGTTGAGAATCAACACGTGATTTGCTCCAGCAATACCGAGTCCTATTCCAATATATGGGTACCGGTATCGTATTGACTCAACCCAATACGATCACTCCCTCCCCCTCCGCCCAACTTCTTCCCTCACTGGGTCAATCCCAAAACGTGCCAAAATGGCAATCATCTGTGGGGTCGACTGATGCGAACTGGTCGACCCGGTACAAGACTTGTACTGAAAATTGGCTTGCGTTGCACGATCCGCATGTACGAGGTCCTCCCAATAGAAACCATTTTCGTATTCAGTGCTGCCTTCCTGTCATCGGTGAATCGGAGAGACTTCCATTCGTCTTTACATGGAACGGACGGGTCGTTTGTTTGTTTGTTTGTTTTTTTTTTCTTCTCCATGATCACGAAAGAAAGGTCCATCGTCATGTTATATTCTTGATGAAATGATAGGAGGAGATTGTGTTTTGTGAGTTTGTCAAAAAAAAAACAAAACAAGATTTACATCCCTGTGTGTAAGGACTACAAATTGAAGTAAAATCAGAGAGAGAGAGAGAGAGAGAGAGAGAGAGAGAGAGAGAGAGGGGGGGGGGGTCATGTGTATGCAAGCCCTGGAAAGTATGAACCTAATCATGACATGAACCGAACCAAAACCCTTACCTAGTCTAAATTTAAACCTAATAATCCTTACAGTATGCACGCACGCACACACGCACGCGCGCGTGTGCGCACGCACACACACACACACACACACACACACACACACACACACACACACACACACACACACACACACACACTAACCTTCATCGCCTTTAGACAAAAATAGATGGATAGATGGATAGTAGATACCTACAGAGATAGATAGATAGATAGATAGATAGATAGATAGATAGATAGATAGATAGATAGATAGATAGATAGATAGTGCTTACTGTTTGGGGTTAGCAGAGTTGTCTTCTCCTATCTCCATCGATGAAGAAAAAAAAAAAACGTCTACATTTCATAGTTATCTTTCCAAAGGCACATAACCCCGAAACCCGGATATTACTGCTGTGATTAACCGCGTTCATTGAGCAGAGCTTAACAGGGTCATATTTTTTCACCATTTACTCATCATCTGATGTCTGAAAGGTGTCAAAACCAATAGGAAAAAAAACCTTTTCATGACATCATTACCCTTCGCTTACAGTAATAGTTACTGCATTATTACTTTAAAAAAATAGTATTGAGGGTGTTTTTGTGGGTGTGTGTGTGTGTGTGTGTGTGTGTGTGTGTGTGTGTGTGTGTGTGTTTGAAGCCACGAGAGCATAATTTTTTACCCAATACTTTTGTGTATGTGTGCTCATGCTAGTTTCCCGCAGTCTTTTTTTTTCTGCATACGCAGGCTGATACTCCTGCGGACACTGCCTGTTTAGACAGGCAGTAAGACAGGCAATAGAGTTTTGTGTGTATGACAGTTTTCTATCCCATCATTATGGCAGCCATACTCCATCTTCGGGGAAGGTGCATGCTATGTGTAACGTGTCATCCATACCAACGGCCAGACTGGCCTTCTCTTCCGAAAGTTGGTGATGGAATTTTACATGTGTGTAACATGTTGTTCGTGCGTTCACACACGGAACCTCGGTTTTAGTAGTCTCATTCGAAGGACTGTATGGGGAACGGAGTCAGAACCAATGTTAACTCCGAGAGAAAAATCCCCCTGTACCGAAATTCGAACCCGCAACCCCAGGATCATGAGTCCGGTGCCTGCAGTCTCATTTGCAGTTAGAGATGTTAATAGTTAGAGCGAAAGATTATTCTTTTCCGCTCCCAACCCCCACTTTTTTTTGTTGTTGTTGTGTGTTGGTGATAAAATAAACCGGTGGCTGACGTCTTCCGCATCGCTTCGATTCGCCTGTCCTGCACGGTTTGTTTGTTCGTTTGTTTGCTTGTGTTGCTTTGCTTTGTTTTCAAATGCTGTGTTCTTCATCGAAACAACAATTTTAGACTTTGCCTGAAGTCACGTTCCGGGCTAGTCATGAACTTTGCAGTTTTCGTCGATGAAAACATCGAAACCAGCTCCAAGAGTCCGGCCGTTGATCCATTCAAATAGGTGAAAACATACACTCTGATACCTACATGTTCAGTTATCACTACTGCTTTCTCTCCCCCGGTTTGAATGAGGGGAATAGCCACCTTGTTTGCTCACGATGCAACATTTTGATCTTTTTGAATGGACCCCTTGCTCTGAGTGTGTGTGTGTGTGTGTGTGTGTGTGGTGTAAGTGTGCGCGCACGCATGCGCGTGTGCACGCGTGCGTGTGTGTGTGTGCGCGTGTGTGTGTGTGTGCGCGTGTGTGTGTGCGCGCGTGCGTGTGCGCGTGTTTATGTGTCTGAGTGAGTGTGTCTGCGTGTGTCTGTGTGAACATGTGCATGTCTGTCTGATTCAATTACAATAACAAATGAGCAAAATCCCCCCCCCCCCCCCCCCCCCCCCCCCCCCCCCCCCCCCCACCCCTCCTCATCTCGGGGAAGCATTAATTTAAAGCGAAGAACAAAAAATCTAATTACACAATATATAATACCAAAGGAGAGCGTCCAATGGGCCACTTTGTCAGTTCTTGAGCACTGTCAATCATATTTGGATAGGTAGTACGAACAGTTCAATTAATGTGTAGAAGGACGAGCGGTTTTAACCACTCAGAAAAAAATGTTAAACAAATTTAAAGATAATACCAACTGAACTATGTGACAAACTTTTGCAAATTGTGTAAAGATAAAACCAGTCATTTAATACTCTGGATAGAGACAGGGAACCGGATCCATCAGATGAAATATCGTCACCAGTTTTGCTAATAACCTTTTTTTGTTCTTGGACAGTGAATTAACAGATGTTCAACTCCAAGTCTTTCTCCACACATACATGTAACATTTTTGCTAAATTTTGTTCGAAGTGAATCAAACGCATTCTGTGCATTAAGCTTTGTATTTCTCTAGGTATGGAGGCAAGGTCAGGTCTTGATGAGGCCAATAGATTTTTTCCAGAATTGGGTTTAATACAGTTGTGGTAATAGTTAATTTCTGAGTTCTCTAATACTTTCTGAATTTTTTACTGGACGCTTCGTTTATTAAAGAATAGCATTCACTTAAATCTAAGGGCATGTCAAGTGGTATTGATCCTTCGGCATTTCGGGCTGCCTTTCTTGCAGCCTGATCGACCCTCTCATTTGCTGAAATTCCACAATGAGAAGGTACCCAGCAAAATGTAACTGTAATGTATTTAGCCGACAGAAGATGTATGACATGATTAATTTCTGTTATCATCTCAACACGTACTTTTGGATTGGAAGACTGAATAGCGCTAAGGGCCGATTTAGAATCGGTGCATACAATTTGACAAGAGTTAATAGGAAAAACTCAAGACGTGGTGTGTAGAGACATCAAAATGGCAACTAGCTCAGCACTGAATATTGAAAATGTCTACCAAGATGGTACAACTTTTCCACTTTTTAAATCAGGTATTATAAATGCTGCTCCTGTATCTAGATTATCTAGCACTGAACCATCCGTATACATTTTCAAATAGTTTTTGTATGTATTTTCTAAATGAATATCGATGACATTTTTCAATATGTACGGTGGATCCTTTTTGGACACATTTGCATAATTTGTATCAAAGGTAGCTTTGGCTTGCTCCCATTTTGGAATAGGTAAAATGGACAGCTTATTAGCAATTTTTGTTTCGTTTATATTAGAATCTTTTAGGAGATTAGAGGCAAATGACTGGATTGATTTTGTAGATTGTATTCTTCTGGCCCGTTTTCACGAATCTGTTTCTGAATTTAAGGACACTTCATTTGCACAGAAGTTATCCTGTGAAAGACTCTTTAATATGAATTTTGAAGCACATGCTTTTCGTAATGCATTCATTCAGAGGTATACTCCGATTTCACTGTATGTTCCTATGTTAGATGTATGTGTGGGAACTCCAAGAGCAAGTTTGTAAGCCTTGCAGTCAATACTGTAGTTTTATTTAATAGATATTGTGGTGCGCTGAAAAAGACTTCTTGAGCATAGATTAATCGTGAACGCACAAGAGCAGTAGATAATAAAGTTAAAGTATGTATGTCTTGCCCCCACCGTTGTTTGTTTATGATTTTCAAAAAGTTTAAACTTTTCCTTGCTTTATTCAAAATATATTCAATGTGTACATTCCAGGAAAGTTTGGAGGTTAAATACACCTAGGAATTTAACCGTTTTTTACATACTCTAAAGCAGTTCCATCTAAAGTAAATGAAGGTAGTTTCTCCGGGTCATATCCAGCATTGAAGAGCATAATATTTGTTTTTTCTACTGAAAGTACAAGCCCGTTTTCATTTAAAAAACTAGCAATTTTTTATTCAGTTCATGTTGGTATTTGATTCGTATATAGTTTAGCCATCTTAAGGGAGTTTTTCTTTTCATAGTTACCTTCATCCATAGGCATATATCGTCAGCAAACTGTGCTAACACTGTATCTTTATCTAGGCCTTTGGGTAGATCTGCCATTAAAATATTGAATAAAATTGGGGAGATTACTGATTGCGGAAGACCCATTTGTAATTTTCTTGATTTTTGAATATACATGTTCTATTCTTGTTTGAATAGTTCTATTTTCTAAAAATGATTCTACAAAATTATACATGTTACCACTTATTCCAACAGTTTTCAGTTTATACAAGAGTCTTTTATGCCATACTTGCTCGTATGCTTTCCTTATATCAAAAAAGGTTGCAAGGATTTTTTTTTTCGTCGCGCGAATTGTTGTTTGACATGTGTGGTCAGTTTGACTAAGTGTTCTATAGTTGATCTACCACTTTGAAATCCAGCTTGATTAATAGGTATAATCTGATGCTTATTGCAATAATAAACTAATCTTTTTAATATGATTCTTTCCATTAATTTACACGTGTGTGACGTTAAAGCTATTGGA
The DNA here is from genome assembly GCA_016801955.1 of Conus betulinus. NCBI lineage: Eukaryota > Metazoa > Mollusca > Gastropoda > Neogastropoda > Conidae > Conus > Conus betulinus. The sequence goes on from JADBJO010005480.1 coordinate 154,338, forward strand.
CGATAACTATTAATATTTGAGCGAGGCTTCCCATGTTTATGAATTGGAACAATAACAGACTGTTTCCATACTAAAGGTATTTTGCCATCATTCCAACATTTTTCAATACAAAAATGAAGTAAATGTGTAACATTTGGTGGCAGATGGCATAACATTTCATTGGAAATGCCATCCAGACCTACCGATGTTTTCTTGTTACCTAGGTTAGAGAGACATTCCTTAACTTCTTCAAGTGTTATGGGGGCGTTTAGATAGTGGGTATGGATAGGGTCTGGTTTGCTATAGATAGTTTTTTTTTTCCTCTTGCTCTCTGTGTAATGTGCTTTGTGTTGATAAACTCTCCATGCATGCAACTGTTTTTAGCAAATAAAGAAACAAAAGCTTCTGCTTTTTCATAATTTGAAGGAAAATTTGAGATGTCAAGTTTAATGGGGCATTGAGGTAAACGAATTCCATTCTTCATCGTTTTTAATTTTTCCCATACTTTTTGTAAATCTTTATGGTTTGAAATCTCATTTTTTACAAAAGGAAGACCAGTATTTTCGTTTAACTTGTGCTATTGTTCTATTTAAACTGTTTTTTGCTTTTTTTTTCTCAAGGAGTTTTTCAGCGCGCCCAGGCCCTTTACATCGTAAGTACTCTCTCAGTTTTATGTTCTTCTCTTTTTTGGCCTCTTCACAAGTCTTGTTCCACCACACATTACCCGTATGCTTTTCTGAGTTCACAGGTTTGATCTTCGGAATTGACTGGTTGGCTGCAGACAGTAACGCATTTTGAATCCGATCATATATTTCATCAACATCTTGGGTATTTAAATCATTGGAGTCTATGTTAAATGCTCGTAATAAATGTGAATTTATTCCAGTTTGCAAACTTATAGTTATATTTTGGTATTTTTTCCTGAGTCATATCCGTTGGTCAGGACTTAGGGTTTCAAATTTAGTTATTATAGGTATGTGGTCGCTGTTCAGTGTATCATCGAGAGTATTCCAATCACATAAGGGTGCTAGCTCTGGAGTTATTAAGGTCAGGTCTATTGCACTTGGTTGATGCTTTGGATTATCGGGAATGCGTGTTATTCTACCGTCATTGAAAAGGTAAAGTGATGAATCAACTATATTCTCAAGAAAACGATTGCTTGATATTGACTGGCAGTCTTTTTCCCAAAACGGCGCATGAGCATTGAAATCGCCAGTTATCAAAAAAATTTTTTTTATCTGACTGCAAGGAACGTAACCATTCAGTATTTATATCGTTAGGTCCTTGTGGTAAGTAAACAGATACAATAGTTTAATATTATGTTAGGGTTTACTTGAACTTTTACTGCACATGAATATGAACCTGGGTTGTCTGGTGGAACAGGACTGACACATGGAGTGTATTTCTCGCCTTCATGAACGTAAATGGCAACATTGATTTTATCCGATAATCCCCTTTTTGGATGATTGGAGGATAGTAATAATTATTAGTTTTTTGGCAACTTGTTCTTTCGCACATTTAGTGACTGCAAAAGTAATTTGAACAGGAAAAGTCAGCATACGTGTGTGTGTGTGTGTGTGTGTGTGTGTGTGCGTGCGTGCGTGCGTGCGTGCGTGCGTGCGTGCGTGCGGCGTGCGTGCGTGCGTGCGTGCGTGCGTGCGTGCGTGCGTGCGTGCGTGCGTGCGTGCGTGCGTGCGTGCGTGCGTGCGTGCGTGTGTGTGTGTGTTAAATGGTGAAACTGACAATAAACAAATCAGGGATGTTGAGTTAGTATGTCAGCAATACTAACTGGCACAAGTGGTGAATAAATAAATATTGTCTACAGTCAGAACTTCGAACACTGAATTCCTGCAAAGTGTTTCCATCACCAGCCATACAATGCGCTAAACATGTTCCTCCAGGGGAAAGGATCGTAGCGTGGGTCTTCCAGGAAACGGCTGGTATGTGTATATACGTGTGTGTGTGTATGTGTGTGTGTGTGTGTGTGTGTGTGTGTGTGTGTGTGTGTGTGCATGCGTGTGTTTATGTATGCGTGCGTGCGCTCGCGCGCGCGGGTGTGTGTGTTTGTGTGCATGTGTGTGTGTGTGTGCGTATGTATATGCGTGTGCATTGCGTGGCTGTATACAGTTGTGAGTGCATGCGTATGTGCGTGAGTGCGTGCATGCGTGCGCGCGCGTGTGCGTGAAGTTTGCTTACACCAGTGAAATATCATAGGTCTCCATGATTTGTCATTTTCCAGTTTACCGGTATGATTGTTTCTGAAAGTCTTTAAAACAAGTCACAGAATAATGTGAAGATTGACAGACTGACACTGAAACTTATGTGAAATGCCCCTTTAATTACCCCCCCCCCCCACTCCCCCACCGTCCCTTTTCTTGTACCAACTGAACAGAGGTTTCCAGCCACTGTACCACTGATAGGCAAGACTGGTCACCACGAGTCTAAAGATAGCATCTGCCATTTTCTACCAGCCGCCCACTTTTCCCAGATCTGGGTCGTTTGCTGATAATGCGAAGGATGAAAGGTATCTCAGGGGACACAATTTCCATTTCCCTACAGCCATGTTTCATCACACCCTTCTGCCTCAGAGGCGTTGAACGCTTGATAGTGATCTGACCAAAGAGAGCTGGAGAACATTTCAAATGAGCAGGATTCGATGACAGCTTCTACGCCACCTCTTCAGAATTTTAGTTTGTTTGTTTGTTGGTGAATGTCTCAGACTAAACATTGTCATGGTAACATGAGACGCTTATGTCACAGACAGAAGACTATCAGCTCTTTCTCTGGTCATTTTCTTTGGGGGGGATGGGGGGGGGGGGGTGTGGAACACTACTTTTGGCAACCTTTCTCGAAGGTCAGGAAGCAGATTTTTATTTCGCTGGACTGGAAAATCAACAAGCTGTGTGGCTGGGTCGTCAGAAGTTGTTGTGCTACCCCACCCTTCTGCTTTGCCGCTGCCTTTATTCCCTACCCCCTCCCTCCACCACTACATCCCCTTTTCTCTCACCCTCCCGCTGTCTATGTCTCAATTTCAGCAAAACTTTCGGCCAGTGATGCTCTGTCTAAAAGAATGACGACCAATGGGGGAAAAAGAGATTGGAAGACACGACGGAAGAATGGGTCAGATTTTTTTTTTTTTTACAATCTTCCCAACTTCTCTGTCCTTAATGCAAGAAGAATAACT
>JADBJO010005481.1:0-10000 GCA_016801955.1 Conus betulinus
ACAAAGAAAGAATGCGTTGTTTTAACCAATTAAATGATTACTCAACACGACAGGAGTAAGAGCCGCAGCAATGATGTAATAATCACTGGGCATTACACTGTTAGACCGAGAGAGCGCGCCGCTGCGCTCGCGAGAGAAAGAGAGAGAGAGAGAGAGACAGACAGACAGACAGACAGACAGACAGGCAGACGCTATCGAACAACTAGCTGATTACTCAACACGACCAGAATAACAGCGAACGGGAATTATGTCAATAATTGGACTTCTATCAGAGAGAGAGAGAGAAGATGGAGGGGGGGGGGGGGGGGGGGGGGGGGGGGGAGGAGAGAGTTGCGTGTAAACGATTCACTCTACGTCACTTTCAAACATACAGGGAACAGAAATGCTCCCACGTTTGCATGACAATACACGCCTACTGAACATGCGCAACGACTGCGCCCAAGTATGACCTCTAACGGTTAAATCGGTGTCAGTACATATGCGCCATTAAGGCCACTGTTGACCAGAATATAAGTGCTCTGTTCTCTCGGTTAACCACCCCCCACAAGCAATAGAGAAATCTTTCAAAAGTGACATGAAAATGAAGTTGTCTCTATTCAAGGCGCAAACGTGACGCTCCAAACTGATGATATCACACGAGAAGGTATGCAGTTTTGTTGTTGATTTTTGTTTGTTTTTGTTTGTTTGTTTTTTGTTTTTCGTTTTTTTTTTTTTTTTTTTTTTTTGCTCCTGAAACAATTACTGATGGTATCTTTGACATGATTGCTGTTGACATCGGTTCGTTTGTGTGGGCACATGGTAGACGTGATGCAGAAATAACCTGGTTTTTTTTTTTTTTTTTTTCTTTTTATTGCTTTTCTTTTTCAGGGAGTAAAGAGATGAATTGTTGGAACATTTCTCTCTCTCTCTCTCTCTCTCTCTCCTCTCTCTCTCTCCTCTCCTCTCTTTTCCCTCCCTCCCTTCCCCTCCCTCCCTCGCCCGCCCTACCCTCCTCTCTCCTCCCTCTCTCCACTCCTCCCTCCTCTCCCTCCCTCCCTCCCCTCCCCTCCCTCTCTCTCTCTCTCTCTCTCTCTCTCTCTCTCTCCTCTCTCTCTCAGAGACGGACGCTTTGAAATTTTTTTTTCCAGGCCCATATCTGTCCATACTTGTATTATGCATCTAAACAGTCTGGGACTGTACAGCGAGGAGAGCCATCACAGACAACTAAATTCAATGCACCCAAGAGCTGCGAGGATACTTCTGCCAGATTCTTCACTATCAGCCTCGGAAAACAGGGCTAAACCAAAGCAAACACAACTAGACCTGAACAAAGCTGTGCTTATGTACAAAGTACACACTATGATCTGAGCCCCCACAATACCTCGGAGACTTTCTTTACGCGGGTCTCGTATCAATATGGCTCAAACAATTCTGTTTCTGCGATGTACTTCGGATCGACTCGTTCAAAACTAGCTTTGCATTTCCAGGTGCATCCATTATTGGGAGTTGCACGGTGTGAGTACATAAACACTTTACAGCAGACTAACATGAAAACCTTGTTCGAGATGTCCCCACCTGATATGATCTTTGACTTTTTTCTGAGGGCGATTAACATTTTTTCGTCTGAACTAAGATTTTACGGAAGAAAAGGATTTTTAACGAAGTTTCTGGTGCGTTTTTTAAAGAGATGTTGTGAAAGTTTTGTTTGTTTGTTTGTTTGTTTGTTTTTAATGACCGTGAGTTGATTGTTAAGCCTTAAGGAGGAACAAAGGTGAACGTCATAAGGCTTAAATTTCCCCTACAAATTATCAGGTGCCCCAGTGGCTCGGTGGTTAGAGTGCGAGTCATTAAGTGGAAAATGAACATGCCCAGAGGCTCATGGGTTTCGAATCCCAGCTATGTACTCCATCCCAAGATGGGGAAAAAAAAGGGGGAGCAGCAGAGGGACATCCGCAGGTCATGAACCGGGTGTGCCCCCCCCCCCCCCCCCCCCCCCCTCCCCCACTAGAGTGTCAGGAGATAAGGGCCGGAAACACTTTCTTGTAGGGGCTTTCTCTTCTGAGCACTCTCTGCTGCCCACGCTGTCCTCGAGTTTCTTTTCTACTAACGTAGTGACAGCCCTGATATGCCCTTTGCGGTCGGCTGCGCAATAAGCAACATTACCTTGGGGACTCTTTTTCTTTCCAAGCTAACGCTAAGGCGTCCACTGCCTGCCCCGTTAAACACCTGCAGAGGGCAAAACACCTTGCAATAACTGCGTCAATTATCAGAAATAACGGGTGTGGTCGATGTAGCTGCATTGTCGAAGTCCCAAATTTATTTATTTATTTATTTATTTATTTTATTAATGACAGTCATACAGTGGTGGCAAGAGCTCCCTCTAAAAATACCGACTTTTGTTTATCGCCTTCACCACCATCATCATCATCGTCGTCACCCTGATCACGATCGCCAACAATAATCACAAACATAAACCGTAAACATCATCGTATGATCACTGTTGATCCTGCCCTCTTTACAGATGGTGTGTGTGTGTGTGTTGTGTGTGTGTGTGTGTGTGTGTGTGGTGTGTGTGTGTATACACGTGTGTGTGTGTGTGTGTGTGTGTTGTGTGTGTGTGTGTGTGTGTACGTGTGTTGTGTGTGTGTGTGCGTGTGTGTGTGTGTGTGTGTGTGTGTGTGTGTGTGTGTGGTGTGTGTGTGGGTGTGGTACACAGTGTGTGTGTGTGTGTGTGTGTGTGTGTGTGTGTGGTGTGAAACGGGCGGCTTTTTTTTTTTTTTTTTTAACCGGCACTTTTTACCCGCACCTTTCACCTCGCCCTGCCACACCCACCCCCCCCCCCCCCCCCCCCCCCCCCCCCATCCACCACCACCCTACGCCCACCCACCCCCACCCCCATCCCCCTCCCCCCCCTACCCCCACCCCGTCCTACTCATTGATTAAAAGGGGGACTGAACATTGCCCTGAGCTCGACAAAAAGCAGGCAGAGCTCAGGCAGTCCAAACGTGCAAACAGCACAGGATTGATGAGAGGAGCATGACTGTTCAGTACTCCAGCAAGAAGCCATCTCTGTAGTGACAGGACTGCAGAACACGGAGAGAAAGGTGGGAAGTAAAACATTGAACCTGCCGCCATCATTGACAGCCAAACAAAGGTTCTGTTAGTGGTATCTAGATCTACCACAGCTAGGGATATTAATCAATCAGCAACAGCAGCAACAACAACAGCACACCATGACAACAACATTGACAACAACCACAAACAATAACGACAACGACGACCGACGACGACAATCAGCACCACCAGCAGCATCAGCAGCAGCAACACCAACAACAACAACAACACAACCACAACACAACAACAACAACAAAGTCTTTCAACTATGCAAATCATTCATTCGAGTAAGTCCGGCTTTGCTGAAATGGTTTTTCCGTCGTCTACGTGTTCCCACCCATAACCCCTCTAGCCCCTTTGGTTTACCATCAGAAAATTAAAATCAATATTCAATCAATTAATAAAAATATAAAAAAAAAGAAAGAAAGAAAGAAAGAATCAAATGAAAGAAAGAAAGAGAGAATGAAGAGAAGAATAAATGAAAGAAGACAAGAAAGGAAGAAAGAAAGAAAGAAAGAATGAAATGAAAGAAGATCCAGAAAGGGAGAAAGAAGAAAGAGAAAGAAAGCATGAAATGTAACCAAGCAAAAGAAGAAAGGAAGGAAGAAAGAAAGAATGAATGAAATGAACAAAGACCAGAAAAGAAGGAAAAAGAAAGAATGAAATGAAAGAAGACCAGAAAGGAAGGAAGGAGGAAAGAAAGAAAGAATGAATGAAAATGAAAGAAGACAGAAGGAGGAGGAAGAAAGAAAGAAAGAAATGAAAGAGAGAAAGAAAGAAAGAATCAATTGAAGAAAGAAAGAAAGAATCAAATGAAAGACGCAGAAAGGAAAGGAAGGAGAAAGAAAGAAAGATGAAATTAAGAAAGACGATACAGAAAGGAAGGAGGAAGCAAAGAAAGAAAGAATGAATGAAAATGAAGAATACAGAAAGGAAGGAAGGAAGGAAGGAAAAAAGACTGAAAAAAAGAAGAGAAAGAATCTTGGCGAAAGAATACAGAAACAAGGCGGACGGGGAAAAGAAAGAACGAAAGAATGAATGAAATAACATAGAAAAAAAGGAAGTAAGGACGCAGAAAAGAAACATGAATTATTGACGGCAATGAAGAAAGATAGAAACTAAGAAAAAAAAAGGGACAGGAATGGAAACAAGAATTTGGAAAGAAGAAAGGAAGAAAGGAAGAAATAATTCGTAAGTATGAAACAACAATACACGAACGAATCGGTGGAAAGGTGGAAGAAAGAAGACAGAAGGGAAGAAGGAGACGGAGAAAAAGCATCCATGGTGTTGTTCTGGTGGGGTCGCTTCGGGCTAGACTCTGTCTGTCTGTCTGTCTGTCTGTCCGCCTTGTCTGTTCTGGATCTGTACTCTCTCTCTCTCTCTCTCTCTCTCTCTCTCTCTCTCTCTCTCCTCTCTCTCTCTCTGTGTATGCCTCTCAGTCTCTCTCTGTCCCCTCTACTTGTCTGTCTCGTTTCTCTCTGTCTGACTCTGTCTGTCTGTCTGTCTGTCTCTCTCTCGTCTGTCTACTTGTCTCTGTCTCTCTGTCTGTCCGTCTGTCTGTCTATCTCTGTATCTCTCAGTCTCTGTATGTCTGTTTGTCTGTCTGTCGACTTGTCTGTCTGTCTCGGTCTCTCTCTCTCTCTCTCTCTCTCTCTCTCTCTCTCTCTCTCTCTCTGTCTCGCTTTCTGTCTCCTGTCTCTGTCTGTCTGTCTGTCTGTCTCTCGGCGGCTGATCTCTCTCCTCTCTCTCTCTCTCTCTCTCTCTCTCCATCCATCCATCCATCCATCCCTCCCTTCTCTCTCTCTTTCTCTCTCTCTCCCTCGCTCTCTCTCTCTCCTCTCATCCTCTCCCTCTCCCCATCCCCTTCTCTCTCACCCTCTCTCTCTCTCTCGCTCTCTCTCTCTCTCTATCTCTCTCCTCTCTCTCTCCCTACCCCTCCCTCACAGTGTTTATCCAATGTTCTCTTAAAAAAATATGAATATTTTTCGTCGTTTTCTTGTCTTCCTCCATTTCCGTTTCTTCTTTCATGTGTCCAGGGTTCTCTTTGTATACCTACCCTACTCTATCCTTCAGTATCTAAGTCTCTCTGTCATTTCCCTATATTTCGACCCCAGTACCCAACCCCCCCCCCCCCCCCCCCCTCTCTCTCTCTCTATCTAACACATGTATCTTTTTCTCCCTCTTCTCTCATTCTGTCTCTCTCTCTGTCTGTCTCTGTCTCTCTCTCGTCATTTACACACACACACACACCACACACACACCACACACACACACACACCACCACAACACACAGAGAGTCACACACACACACCACGCGCGCGCGCGCTCGCTCGCGCACGCACTAGAGAGAGAGAGAGAGAGGAGAGGGAGAGAGAGAGAGAGGAGAGACAGACAGAACAGAACAAACAGTCAGACACAGACGAAGAGAGACAGAGAGAAAGACAGAGAGACTCGAGAGAGAGAGAGAGAGGAGAGAGAGAGAGAGAGAGAGAGAGTCAAAAGACCGCCGACAATGCCATTAGCCACAGGAGGGTCCTGGTTGACGTCAGCGCCACTTCTGACGAAGGGATACAGGTACTTAACGACCATCCCAGATACCATTCTCACTCCAGCCAACCAACAACACCGGCGGAAAATGGAAATACAAAAACAAAACATGACAGAAAAAAAAAAAGAAACATGTAAAGGAAACAGGATGTGCAGGTCCAGCCACAGTATACCCGGTGGTACCAGGATCTCCGGAGCCGGTCCGAGTTGTTTACCAGACGCTCCTCAAGCTGTTTTGGCGCCGGGGTCAGTGGCATCTTTGAAGGCGGGTCATCTGCCCTTTCTCGACGGACAAAAGGAGAAGACAACTCCTCTGCTCTTCTTGTCTGTTCTTCTCTCCTGCCTGCTCCCCCTCCCCCCCTCCCCCCGCCCCCCTTACGCCCCCACACCCCCTTCCCCCCTCCCTCAGCCACACCTCCAAGCACATTTTTTTTCTCTTGAAGTCACACACACACACACACACACACACACACACACACACACACACACACACACACACACACTCACACAGAGTCGCACACACACACACACACACACCACCCACACACACACACACACACACAGTCATACACACACACACACACACACACACACACACACACACACACATCACACAGAGTCGCACACACACACACACACACACACACACACACACACACACACAGTCATACACACACATACGCACGCACACACACACACACACACCACACACAACACACACACACACACACACACACACACAGTGTCTGGGACCCTCTCATTAAAAAGAAAACAAAAAGAAAAAAAAAAACGAACTACAGGTCTCTTAGTCTACCCCGGGGGGGGGGGGGGGGGGGGGGGGGGGGGGGGGGGGGGGGGATGGAGCGAGGCGTTTCTGAAAAGAAAAGAAAAAGAAAAAACAAAATTATCAATAAGATTATTTTTCAAAAGTATCTTTATCTGTGGAATAGTCATCTTCATCATTCTTTACTCTTTTTTTTTTTTTTTTTTTTGTCTTCCCGTTTTCATTTTTTTTTTTTTTACGTGGGTTTTTTTTTTTTTTTTTTTTTTTTTTTTTTTTTTTTTTTTGTTTTTTTGTTGTTTTTTTTTTTTTTTTTTTTTTTTTTTTTTTTTTTTTTTTTGTTTTTGTTTTTTGTTTTTTGCCTTTACGTTAAATTTGCTTTCAACAACATCTCCCCTGGTATGTAAACAAACACAAACACACCAACCAACAAACAAACAACCAAACCAAACCAACCAACCAAACAGACAAACAAACACACACAAAAAAAAACACCTCTGAGGCCTGCGCCCTCGCCAACGCATCTCGGCAGATGCTAGCCGACCACCATTCTGTCCTGTGAATCCACTGACCATGCATAGAGGTGATGAACCAGTCACTGCACACGTGTCCCATGCATGCATGCTGCACAGTGGGTGGGTGGGTGGTGAGGGTGGGTGAGTGTGAGTGTATTGGAGTGGTGTCAGGGTGTGTGTGTGTGGTGTGGGTGTGTGTGGGGGGGGGGGGTATGCATTGTGGTGTGGTGTGGGTGTGGTGTGTGTGTGTGTGTGTGTGTGTGTGTGTGTGTGTGTGTGGTGTGTGTGTGTGTGTGTGGTGTGTGTGTGTGTGTGTGGTGGTAATGGTGTGTGTGTGTGTGGTGTGTGTGTGTGTGTGTGTGGTGTGTGTGTGTGTGTGTGGTGGTAATGTGGATGTGTGTGTGTGTGTGTGTGTGTGTGTGGGGTGTGTGTGTGGTGGTGGTATGTGGTGTGGTGTGTGTGTGTGGGTGTGTGTGTGTGTGTGTGTGTGGTGTGTGGTGGTTATGTGGTGGTGTGTGTGTGTGTGTGTGTGTGTGTGTGTGTGGTGTGTGTGTGTGTTGTGGTGTGTGTGCGTGGTGTGTGTGTGTGTGTGTGTGTGTGTGTGTGTGTGTGTGTGTGTGTGTGTGTGTTGTGGTGTGTGTGTGTGTGTGTGTGTGTGTGTGTGTGTGTGTGTGTGTGTGTGTGTGTGGGTGTTGTTGTTGTGGTGTGTGTGCGTGTGCGTGTGTGTGTGTGTTTCTGTTGCAGACCTTGATAAGCATTCACCACGTCCTGTAGGTCTGAGTGGGTCTCTGCTCCTTGTTCACAGGTTGTCTGTCTCTGTGCCATCATTCATTCACCCCTGATAGAATAGAATGTCACGTGTCAAAAACACAGTCGCGTGATTCACGACCATGCCTCAAACTTCATCGCAGGCTCGACCCCCCCCCCCCCCCCCCCCCGTGAGTCCGGACAATTGCCTCAAAATCAAATCGAGGTCGGCGACCCCCCCCCCCCCCCCCCCCCCCCCCCCCCCCCCCCCCCCCCCCCCCCTCGCAGAACCTTGGACATGACGCGGGCATACGTGACCACCTCGAAGAACAACAGCCTGGCCAGCTGGACAATGGTTTTTTTATGGGTTTTTTTTGTTTTTGTTTTTATTTTTTTTGTTTTTAAAAGCTCATTTGTCAAGAAATCAGAACCTCAACGAACATGAAAAGTAAAAGGTTCCGTGAATACGTGGGCCTGGGCATAACGAGTAGGCCTATACCAGACTTTGAAATGCTTCCATTTTCGGTCTTTCTTTGTCTTTTTTTTTTCCAGTTAAAAGCGTGCACGTTAAGTGATGTCTGTTTTCTCGTTGACCTACTCTTTTCTAAGCAGTCACCTGCTGGAAACTTGCATACAAGGGCTTAAGGCTTGGTTAGAGGTACGGTTAGGTTAGGGTTAGGGGTAGGGTTAGGGTTAGCGGCATGCACTGCAGAGATGGAGACTTTTTCCGTTTTTAACTTTTCTTTTCGTTTTCTTTTTTTTTTTTTTTTTTTTTTTCTTTCTTTCCTTTTTTTTTTTTTTTCCCTTTTTTTTTTTTTTTTTAAATCACATTTTCCTGTTTCTAATGCATAAACACACAGCCCTATGAGCACAGCGTGACGTCATGGCTTCAAATGTCGTCTGGTCGCTATGACCCACCTCCTAATCTGTTCGTCTGGTTGTTTGGAAATGGTGGGACAGCGAGAGAGAGAGAGAGAGAGAGAGGGGGGTGGTGGATGGTGGTCATGAGGTTTAGGAAGGGGTGGAAGGGGGGGGGGGGGTGGGGTAGGGGGTGATGCGTTGAAGGTGCGAGTGGGTGGGTGGGATGGTGAGTGTGAAGTGGTGGTATCGGGGTGTGAGGGGGGAGGCGGGGGGGGGGGGGGAGTATGGGTGCGGTGTGGTGTGGTGTGTGTGTGTGGTGGTGTGTGTGTGTGTTTGTGTGTGTGTTGTGTGTGTGAAGGTTCTGCGTTTACAATGCCTGTTTGTTGGACGGTGACAGGGAGGGAGAGAGAGTGGTGTCAGTCTTGGAAACGGAGGGAAAAAGTGGCTTCATCTGTATGCTTTGCGCATTTACGCCCAAGTGCGTGTGCGTGCGCACTTGCGCGCGCGCGCGCGCCGCGCGCGCGCGCGCGTGTGTGTGTGTGTGTGAGTGAGTGAGTGAGTGTGTGTGTGTGTGTGTGTGTGTGTGTGTGTGTGTGTGTGTGCTTGCGTAACTGGCAAAGTGGGTTCACCAACTGTCCTCAAACCCGTTTAAGGTTTTTTTCTTTCTGTTTGTTTTGTTTTGTTTATTGTTTTCGTATAGCCTCTTTCTCAGAGATCCCGTCAGATCTTTTCATGTCAGAAATGCTTTTAGAATGACCCAGACCTTCTAAATTCGTATTTCATCAAAGAAAAAAAGAAAAAGGGTTCCACGAGTAGGCATTAAAAATCAATTTGTGAAAAGTCGAATAGAATTATTGGAAAGTCGACACGGAGCACGTTTATTTAAAATGTGTAGAGAAAGTTTGGGTTCTTATTGCATGGATGCATATAGTTAAAAACACATCTTGAAATCCGAGGAACCTACTTAACAGGTTTTTTGAAAGTGCGTGCGTGTGTGTGTGTGTGTGTGTGTGTGTGTGTGCGTGCGCGTGCGTGCGTGCGTGCGTGCGTGCGTGCGTGCGTGCGTGCGTGCGTGTGTGTGTGTGTGTGTGTGTGTGTGTGTGTGTGGTTGGGGGGGGGGGGGGAGGTGGGGAGGGGGAAAGGGTGGATGTGTGTGGGTGTGTTTTGCGTGCGTGCGTGTGTTTCAATTCATTTTGTACACATTCCTAACAATGTTCAGGGTTTACTTTCAATTTACATGTTCCCTGAGACTTGTAGACAATGGTTGCTTGTAATGAAAAAACGACATTTATTTTGATCAATTCAAATTACATCATCTTTATTCATCACCCAAATTATAGTGAAATCAGCAAAGTTTGATAAACGGTTTTGTTTTCAGAGAGATGATTGGACGTGATTGTGCCACCGCCGTTTAGCATTCGGGTAAACAAGTACACAAGGCCAATAACTCTGTACA